>JAASGD010000694.1:0-17725 GCA_023334115.1 Globisporangium megalacanthum | reverse complement strand
GTCATCGCGAGAGAGGCGAGAGAGTGATCCAAGTCGCTCTTGAGACTGGTGACTTCCTCAATAGTAGAGAGCAAAAGGTTCGACCAAACGACTCAGAGCATCGATTTCTATCAACGACAGAGAGCGGAGAACGGAGAACCAACTTGGTACTGAGAGTCGCAACCACGCATGGACAACAATTGCTCTCCATCGCATTCGCCTCTCCCATTACTCGATTCGAGCTTTGGGTTTGGTTTGGCTCCGTTAGGCTTGAGTGACGTTGACACTGGGATCCCCGGCAAGAAGTTGCGAAGCTGATTAGCAGCTCGTACTGATCGTCTTCGTCAAACAGTGGATGCGAGCGAGCACGAGTACGAGTAGTGTGGCGCACAGCGGGCACCAAACTGAGACTCGAGACACTGTAGAGTCGAGAGAGGGAAAGAAGGAAAGCCATAGCGATGCTGGTATGCGTATTGATGTCGAAGCTGTTGATAAGTTTGGTATCGCGGTCAGGAGAGACGACAGCCTTCATCTGGCACGGATCGTGTCTGCTGCGGCAAGCACGTCGTCTGCGCTCGTCTGTTGGATCTGAAGCTGGAGCTGGAGCTGGAGTTGCATTTCAGTACTAGTACAGTTCAAGTATGTTTGTAGATTCAATTGCAAGAGTTCAATCCGATTATTTGCTGTGAATTAATCAAGGCCACCAAGGTTTTCGTCTTTTTCTCAATGTTTTCGACCAATCATTGCACAGTTTAGACCTGTTCCTCCACCAGCCAGTGAGTTCTTCAGTCAGCTCCAGTAGCCAGCAGCGTCGTCACAAGCAGCACCAGACAGGAAGAGCAGCCATGACGGACCGCAAGCGCCGCCTCGACGTCGGAGACGCCGCGCCGCCGAAGCGCAAAAGCAAATTCTCTGACGTCCCACCGCCGCTATCGTCATCTGCTTCCGCTGCTGCTACTGACGGTGGCGTGAACCCGCTCACGGGCCGCGTGTATTCGGCGCATTACCACAAGCTGCTCGCCCAGCGCCAGAAGCTGCCGGTCTATGGCTTCCTCGCCGAGATCCAGGACGCGATCAAGAGCCACCAGGTGATTGTGATCGAGGGTGAGACCGGGAGCGGGAAGACCACGCAGATCCCGCAGTTCCTCACGAGCTTGGCGGTCCCCGGAGCGGCAGCGGCTCCTGGCACTGCCCGCATGGTCGCGTGTACGCAGCCGCGGCGAGTGGCTGCGATGAGCATTGCGAAGCGCGTGGCCGAAGAGATGGACGTGGAGCTCGGACAGGAAGTTGGGTACACGATCCGGTTCGAGGACGTCACGAGCGCCAAGACGAAGCTCCGCTTCCTCACGGACGGGATGCTGCTGCAGCACGCCATGAGCGACCCGCTCTTGTCTCAGTACTCGGTCATTCTGCTCGACGAAGCGCACGAGCGCACGCTGAGCACCGACATCCTCTTTGGGCTGCTCAAAGAGGTGATGCCGAAGCGGCCGGACCTGAAAGTCGTCGTCATGAGTGCGACGCTGGACGCGAAGAAGTTCCAAGCGTACTTTGACGGCGCGCCGCTCATTGCGATCCCTGGCCGGACGTTTCCTGTCGACATCTTCTTCACACCGACGCCCGAGCGCGACTACCTCGAAGCGGCCGTGCGCACCGCCGTGCAGATCCACATCTGTGAAGCGGAAGGCGACGTTCTGCTCTTCCTCACAGGCCAGGCCGAGATCGAGAAGGCGTGTGCGCAGATCCAGGCCGAAGCCGACGCGCTCGACCGCGCCAAGCACGGCCCGCTCGCGGTCTACCCGCTCTACTCGACGCTGCCGCCGAACCAGCAGCAGCTGATCTTCAAAGAGGCCCCGAAGCCGCGGTTCCCAGGCGGACCGCCGGGCCGGAAGATCGTCGTGTCGACCAACATTGCCGAGACGTCGCTCACGATCGACGGCATCGTGTACGTGATCGACCCGGGCTTCTCGAAGCAGAAGGTGTACAACCCGCGCATCCGCGTCGAGTCGCTGCTCGTGTCGCCGATTTCGCGGGCGTCAGCGAAGCAGCGGTCCGGACGGGCAGGGCGGACGCGGCCGGGCAAGTGCTTCCGGTTGTACACGGAGCAGTCGTTCACGCGCGACTTGGAGGAGCAGACGTACCCCGAGATCCTGTGCTCCGAGATGAGCGGCGTCGTGCTGACGCTCAAGCAGCTCGGGATCGACGACCTCGTGCACTTTGACTTTATGGACCCGCCCGCTCCCGAGACGCTCATGCGCGCGCTCGAGATGCTCAACTACCTCGGCGCGCTGGACGACGACGGCGACCTCACGCCCATGGGCAAGGTAATGGCGATGCTCCCAGTGCACCCGCAGCTCGCCAAGATGCTCATTGCGTCCGTCGAGTACAAAGTGCCGCAGGAAGTCGCGACGCTCGTCGCGATGCTGTCGAGTCCCGAGCCGTTCGTGCGGCCCAAGAACGATGGGAAGGCCGCCGACGCTGCGAAAGCCACGTTCTCGCACGTGGACGGCGACCACCTCACGCTGCTCAACGTCTTCCACGCCTACAAGATCAACAACTGCGACGCGAACTGGTGCTACGAGAACTTCCTGAACCACCGGTCGCTCGCGGCGGCTGCGAACGTACGCGAGCAGCTCATCCGGAACATGAAGCGCCTGGAGCTCCCGACGCAGTCGAGTGTCGACATCCACTCGGGCGACTACTACGGCAACATTGTCCAGGCGCTCGTCGCGGGCTTCTTCATGCAGGTGGGCTACAAGACGAGCGGCGGCCACTACGTGACGGTCAAAGACAACCAGGTCGTGCACCTCCACCCGTCGTGCGTGCTGGACGACAAGCCCGAGTGGGTGCTCTACAACGAGTTCGTGCTCACGAGCCGCAACTACATCCGGCTCAACACGCGCGTGCGCGGCGACTGGCTCGTCAACCTCGCGCCGCACTACTACGATCTGTCGAACTTTCCCCCCGGCGAAGCCAAGCGCGAGCTCGAAGCGATCCACCGCCGTCTCAGCCGCAACGGCAAGTGAGGACGACCTGCTTGAGTGGTTGGTTGGCTCTGGTAGAACATGGTGCGATACCTTCTCTCTCTCTCTCTCTATCGCCGGAATGACCGGATCTTGTGGTGCTTGAGCTTCTTCGTGCCGAATGCCTGGCGGCCACGCACCTGCTTCTTCGCAGCACGCGGCACTCGCGCTCGACTTCCGACCTCTGCGTCCTTCTCGACTGGGATGAGCCCACGGGGCTGTGCCTCGCCAGCTGCAGCCGGGGCCCGGAACTCGCGACTCGCTCGCCGGTGCTGGTTCGCGTCGCGGAGGCTGTTGGCTAGCGGGACGTCGTACTTGGTCACGAGGCTCGTGACGAACCCCTTGACGCCTGCGCGGCCTGTCCGCCCTGCTCGGTGCACGTAGTCGACTGCCGAGCGTGGGAAGTCAAACATGACGACGTGACGCACGTGGGAAAAGTCCAGGCCACGTGCGGCGAGGTCGGTGCACACGAGCACCTTCACGCTGTCGTCGGTCGTGAACTGGCGCATGGACTCGAGCCGGAGCGCCGGCGGCATCCCACCGTGCAGACAGAGCGACGCGACGCCACTCTCGCGCAGCATGTGGTCGGTCGAGCGGCAGCTGGCCGAGTTCTGGCAGAACACGATCGCTTTCTCGCCCGATGCGACCGCACGCACGCTGAGCGCGTCCCGGAGCGCCGAGTGCTTCGTCTCGGGCGTCACGCGCACAAACTCTTCGTGGAGCAGCGCCGGCGTCTGGTGCACGTTCGTGTCGCTCACAAGACGCAAGTTGCCAAACCGCTTCATGAGCACTTGGTCGAGTGGCGGCTTCACCGTCGCGGCCACGAGCACGACCTGCAGCGGCGTGTTCCGCTTCGCTGCGCTCGCTTGGATCGGCCCGAGGATCGCGTCGAGTTCCTTGCGGAAGCCCATCTTGGCGTCAAAGAGCGTGTCCGCCTCGTCAACGACCACGGTCGTAATGCGCGACACGAACAAGTCGCCGGCTTGGATGCACTTGGCGACGCGGCCAGGCGTGCCAATCACGAGGTCGAGCCGGCGGGCGAGGCTGCGCTGCTGGATGCTCTTGCGCTCGCCGCTTGTGACGGTGCAGGACGCGAACTTGGCAGTGTGGGCCAGGCGCTTGGCCACGTCGCTGACTTGCGTCGCCAGCTCGCGGCTCGGTGTGAGCACGAGCGCCTGCGGCCGCGCGATTGGTGCTGGCGCTTGAGGCCCGTCGCTCTCGCTCGCACGACTTGCGGTCTCCGCACGTAGAATCTGCTCTGTTAGCGGGACGAGGTACGCGAGCGTCTTGCCCGTGCCCGTCTGCGCCGTGCAGAGCACGTCTTTCCCCGCGAGCACGGCGAGCACGCTCTGCTGCTGGATGCGCGTGGGCTGCGTGATGCCGAGCTCCGCCAGCGCCTGCTCCACGCGCTCGCTCACGCCGAGCTCACGGAAGCTGCGTGGCGCTGCCGCGACCTCTCTCGTTGGTTTTATATGGGTGGCGAAGGCGGCGCCAGCATGGGAGCGCAGTGCCAGTGCGTGGGGCGGCGGCACACGGCCGCTTCGAAGGAACGCGCGCAGCAGCATGAGCGCTTGGAGGTACACTGTATACTGACCGTATACTGGGAATGCGATTGGTGCGCAGGAAACCCAGAACTTCTCCACTAAAGTACGAGTACATCCCAAATCTCGGAAGTTGAAGCGGCGCATTCACTCTTCTTTCAAATGCGGAAAAAGAGCGTCAGACACGCGGGCGATGGGGACGCGAGGCCGCCCGCCCGCCCCATTGGCGCGGCCTCGAGCGCGTTTAATGCGGGTCGAACGCGAGTCGGAAAGCCGTTGCGACTGACGGACGCAGCCAATGTCCCAAGCGCTTCCGTGGCTGCTGGGAGCGGCGGCGGCGCGAGCAAACGACTGCAGTACGACGAGCTACTGCGGCACCAGCGCAGTCGCACAGAAGACATGGCAAAGCTGCTCGACCCGGAGAACGGCCGAGCGTTTCGGAGAACTGTCGGCTTCCGTGAAGAGTGGCGTGTCGGTGCGTTCACGAGTAGATGAGAGAGCCATCCACCGATCAGGGGAAGAAGAACAAACGACTAACTACTGTATGCGCCTTTGCCGTAAGGACGTGAAAACGAGATTTTCGACAGTCTACAGAGGGGAGAGCAGCTGCTGTCGCCACACTCCAACAACGACGACGACGCGGACGAGAGCGCATTGCGAGAGCATTTCAAGTATGTGGTTCGTGTCCTTTCTCCCTGTCTCCTTCCACACTCGGACGGTCTCTTGGCTTGTGCTGAATCGCCCTCTCTCCCTCCCTTCCAGACGCTCAATCCGCGTCTTCCTTGCCGCCGATCAGACGCGCGCGTTCCAGACGAAGCGCTCGTACGACCTTTTGTACGCGCAGCAAATGGATCGCGTCTTGAGCGAGATCGACAGCGAGCGACCGCTCACAGTGATGGCCAAGGCGATCGCAGACGCCCGAACTCGCTTCCAGGCCGTGACAGTGCAGACATCGCTGGAGAGGGAAGATGGTCACGCTCCTGACGCCTTGGAGCCGAATTCAAGAGCCGAAGACGATCCGAACGAGTCTGCGACGTCAACACGACCGGCGCTCCTGCAGCTGTACGAGAACGTCATGGGTGCAAAGGGCGTCGTGAAACAGGCGGCACTGCGAGCGAGGAACGCTGCTCTCGTGTCCACGAGAACGGAGAGCACAGGCGTCAAGTTTCTCGTCGGCTTACAGCAACAGAGGGCCGAGGTGGAGCAGCACCAGAACGAGGTTGCGGCAAGAGCACACCATCGTTTTGCATCTGCAAGACGAGCGCAGCGATGCTATCGGAGGTACCGAGAGCGAGAGCAGCAGCGGTATCGAGCCGAGACACTCGAACGAATTCGAAAGAGCCAGGCGACTCGGGTCCTCCAGGTGCGGCGCTACACTGTGCATCTCGCTGCTTAATCTCACCCCGGAGTGTCTGGGAACTAATGCTGACTGACACCCAGCTTCGGATCCCACCCTTGTACAGAAAGCACAGTTTCGTTCAACGCTCGAAGCTCGCGTTGATCCACAAACACCAAGCGATGCGCATTGCGCTGTTTTGCTTCTGGCGATTCGTGTATTGGAACCGTTGCGGGTTCTCACTCTTCCGCTTTGACCGGGCTGTTGACGACATATTGCTGGTTGCAGTTGTCAGGTACGCTCGCTATCAAGTCCGTGACTGTTCGGACCACCCATTGACTGACGCAAGTCCCATTCAGGATTCAATGCTTCGCTCGCCAGCTGAGTGCCCAGCGAAGACTTTATCATCTACGCTCGATACAGGCGTTACGAGATCGAAGAGCAAACACCAAGCGATGGGAAACCCTTCGAGCGTTTGGGCAGGTGCGCGATCACTGAGGTTGCGAGTGTCGAACGAGTACAAGTCCACAAAGTGCTCACGTTGTCCTCACGGTATCGACAACACGAACAGCAAACGCGGCATCTCGACATGAATCTCATCGAGTGGCACTGCCGGATCGCGGTCGAAAAAAGGCGTGCGCAAGACGAGATGGCGCGTGAAGAGCTCCGGTTCGCTACCGAGTGGAAGGCGTACGAGGCGAAGTTGCGCAGAGAAGTCCTGAAGTCCAAGTTGCCGCAAGAGTGGATCCCTCAGACCGACCAAGTCAGCGGTGAAGAGTTCTTTCTCAACGTCAAGACCGCAAAGGTGTCAAAGGAGCATCCGAACAAGCTGCTCTTTGTCCAGCTCATCGATAAACAACAAAAGCGGGCGACGGAGATTCTTGCCGAGCAGATCGGGCGTCTCGAAGACTACCAGCAGCGACTGGACGCGCAGCTTCAAGACCGCACGAAGAGCGTTCTTGCCGCACTACTATCCGAGTGGACGACTTTGAACTGATCAACGCGCGGGGAGCAGAAGAGAAGAGTGTGGAAAGAGAGTTGGTCTAATAGTGATCGTGTTTTGCTGGCATGGGAGGGCCCGTCAGCGTCGATCGGTTCGCCAGCTATGTACCTGCCTGGACGACTCGGTGACGCACATGCAACAACAGTTGTTGTTGATGCCCGATCGTCGGCGTTGTGGAAGGGGAAGGACAATCCGATCCAGTTTGGCGTGTTGACGACGAAAGCGTGTGAGCCGGATGAACACAGTGGATCGTTAGCTAAGCGACTATCGATCGATGCGGTGGTCTCGTCGTGTTGTGGTCCGACGTGGCGCCAGAACTTCAGTTTTCAGGTCGTACAGCACGACGCGGGGCGGAGGGCGGCACGTCGACAAGATGTCCTCGTCGTGCTCGAGTCCTTGTGCTTGTGGAGCCAGAGTGCAAGAGAGCGTGAGTGAGTGCGAGAGTCAGCGGTGACGATGTTGCACGATTGTAGGGACCCCGCCTATTTCGCCTCGGACATACATTTCCCAGTATGCAATGTCGACTCGAGCCACGCGCGGGTTTTTCGTCGCAATGTCTTCCGAATGTACGGATCGAAAAGGGAGGAAAATCGGCGTGGGTGAAGCTGCCACTTGACGCACTCTCGCACAATTGAGAGAAGCCGACACTCGCGAACTCGCCAGCTCGCCACCGCTTCGGTACTTCCTCCCCCCTCTCGTTAGAGCGCTTCATAGAGCGAGCGTAGCACCCACCCCACCCCACACACGACCACCGAGAGCCATGTACTCGTCCTACTACAAGCCGCAGGACGGCCGCGAGTCGGCGGTGCTCACGGACCACGAGGCGCTGCACCGCGACGCGGCGACGCACCGGAGCATGCAGTCGGACGAGACAAAGCTGCGGCCGCTGGACCTTGAGACGATCATGTCGTCGAAAGCCGCCGTGAAGTTCTGGTACCTCCACCGGCCGAAAACCATGGAGTACGTGCACAAGAACGCGACCAAGATCCAGAGCGTCGGCCGCGCGTTCGCCGTGCGGCAGCTCAAGAAGAAGTACGGGATTGAGTACATGGTCGAGCTCGCCAAGGCAGACGCGTTGCGTCGCGAGGCCGACAAGCTCAAGGAGCTCTCGGACGAGGACCGCGCGTTGCGAGCGGCTGACGACGCGGCCTACGACGCGCGCGTGGAAGAGAGCCGCCGGCTGCGTCGGGAGCAGATGGCGCGCGAACGGGAGGCGGAAGACGCGCTCCGTCAGCGGCTCGCGTCCGACGCTCGGCGTCGCCAAGAGGCAGACGAAGCGAAGGCAGCAGCGCTCGCGCTCGCAGCCGCAGAGCAGGCGGCGCTGGACGAAGCCGAGCGGCTACGAGAAGAGGAAGCGCGGCTTGCGCTGCTGTCGGTACAGGAGCGGGAGCGGGCAGAAGACGAGGCGCGTCAAGCGCGTGAGGCCGAGGCCGAGCAGCAGCGCATGGTGCTGGTCGCAGCGGAAGTCGAGCGGCTCCGGCTGCTCGAGGCGGAGCAGGAAGAGCTCCGTCGGCAGGAAGCGGCGGCGGCGGCGGAGCGCAAGCGCCGGGAGGACGAGGAAGTGGCGGAGTACGCTGCGCTGCGAGCGGAAGAAGCGCAACTGATGGAAGACGAGGCAGAGGAGGACGATGTCGACGCGGAGCGAGAGAGAGAGCAGGAAGCGCTAGCGGCGGCAGCGGCGGCGGCAGCAGAGGCGGAACGCCAGCGTCAGCTTGAGCTGCAGGAAGAGGTCGAGCGTCAGCGTCAATACCAGCAAGAAGAAGCGGACCACCAGCGGCAGCTGCAGCAGGAAGAGAGAGCGCGCCGCGAGCGGGAAGAGACGGAGCGTGCGCTCGCAGCCGCCGCAGCGGAAGCGCAGCGAGCGGAGCAGGCGCGGCAGCAGCGTCTCCAGGAAGAGAAGGCGGCCAAGTACGAGCAGTCGCTGTCGAAGGACGTGCCGGTGCTCGTGCGCAACCACGGCCCGGGCCGCGTCGTGCGCTACGACCAGCAGGCCGAGACATATACGGTGCGGCTGGACAACACGATGGGCGGCATGACGGTCACTGTCAAGAGCTCGGACGTGAACCTCGACGACGACCGCATCCTCTCGCCGCGCACCAAGGTGGACACGCCGTTCGGCACGGGCGAAGTCGTCGGCCTCGACCCGCACGTCGGCTGCTACGCAATCAACACGGAGGTGGGCGCGCCGGACGGCGAGCAGTTCCTCGCATTTGTGCAGATCCGAGACGTCCACGTGCACGTCGAAGAGGTCGAAGAGCGCGCGATCGTTGAGAACCCGTCCATGCCAAGTACGTCCTTGGGTGTATAGTGTGTGTATAGTGTGTGTATAGTGCTGACGCTGGTGGTGTGTGCTCTGGCCAGTTCCGGATGAGATTGCGCTTGTGTCGGCCCGCATCGTCGACAGCCGCGTGCTCAACAAGACGGGCAAGAAGTTCATCCAGTACAAGCTCGAGATCCGGACGTCCAACTACGGCACCGTCTACTGCTGGAAGCGCTACTCGACGTTTCGGTGCGTCCGTCTCGCTCTATCGCTCTCTCTTGTGAAGTGGACGACGTACTCACTCGTCTCCCATTCAGATTACTCTGCGACCGCCTCCACAAGGAAGCCGGCGTGAAGAAGAAAGACATTCCCGAGCTCCCCAAGCGCCAGATTGTCGGCAACTTTTCCCAAAAGACGATTGGCGAACGTGCCGAGAAGCTCAACGTGTTCCTGGCCGCCGCCGTGCAGGCCGAGCACCTCCAGTGGGGCATCCGCGTGGACGACCAGATTGCGGTCTACAAGCGCCGCGTCAAGAAGAGCTCGGGTGGCTTCTTTTCGCGCCGGCGATAAGCGACCGACCGCCACTCGCGTCGGAGGGCGACAGCGCTCTCCAGACCACTGGACGACTCCGAATGTATCTGCGTGTGTGATTCTCTCTCTCTCCTGCTGTGTATGGTGGCTTGGCTTGTGAGCTTCTTCCTCTTCCTCTTCTCCTCCAAGGCTCCTGGTCAGTCACAAGCCACTCGGACTGGGTTGTTTACATGGCCGCCACCGCTTGCGGGTGGCTATCAGCGTTCGCTTCCCGCCACTTGGCGAGCTGCTGCTTCCGGTACACCTCGACCGCCGCCTTGTCGTACACGTACGCCTTGAACGGGTTCCAGCAGTCGCCCGCGCACCCGTCGCACACGTTCGCGTGGCACTCGACGCCGTTCTGCGCGCACTCGCAGTGCGCCGCGTTCGCGCAGTTCTTCTCGGCCAGCGCCACGTCTTTCGCCAGCGCCAGGAGCGCCGGCTTGCTCCGGCCCGCGCTCGCGACGCCGCGCTCGGCCAGGAACGCGTGGAGCCGCTTCACGTGCATCTTGGCGACCTTCTTCACGAGGTCGCCGCACGCGCAGCCGCACGCCGCGTCCCGCGAGTCGCGGATCTTGGCGAACTCGTCCAGCTGCTCGATCGAGACGCACGCAAAGTCCGGCGCGTCGGCGTCGGCGTCGCTGCCCGCGTCCGAGAGCGAGCGCGAGCGCGAGAGCTTGCGCACCCGCGGACTGTGCGTCTTCTTGGGCGGCGACGACGCGGAGAGCGAGTTCTTGCGCTTGCTATGCGACAGTGGCCGCTGCGACGCGTCCGTGTCGGTGGCGTCCACGTCATTGGCGTCGTTGTCGCCTTCCTGGTGCTCGGTGAAGAGCTGCTTGCGCTCGCGCTCGCTCAGGCGCGCAAAGAGCGGGTTCTCGACGCCCCGACAGTAGTCAAACTGGCGCGTCTCGCCTTCACGAGCGTGGCTCCGTTTGCTCTTGGGCAGCTCCTGTATCCGCGACTGGAGGTCCTGTTCGCGGAGCTCTTCGAGGTCCAGGACGCTCCCGAGCTGCACGTCGGCGACAGGAATGCCGAGGCCGAGCGCCCACGTCCCGTCGTACGGCACGGCGCCGCCGCCGCCGGGGAAGCGCGTGAACTCGCGCGCAGAGACGGCGCCCCACATGATGTGCTTGCGCACGGAGAGCGAGACCGAGCGGTTCTTGAGCGCGACAACCGGCGCGCTGGCGGGCGCGTGCATGCTGTTGCTGCGCTTCTTCTTCTTGTGCTTGCTCTTCTTCTTCTTGGACACGGATGACGGGCCCGCGTCGCTGGCCTCAGGCGTGTGCTGCGTAGTAGCTGCTGCTGGGAGCTCTAGCGCTTGGTGTATCACTGGCTCCGTCACGAGGCGGACGATCTTTGGACTCGACGACCGCTTCGTGTGCAGCGCAGACGCCATGTGAACTGGTGACATGGGAGCTGGCGACGACGGCTGCGGAAGCGGTGCTGCTGCTGTCGCAACGGACGGCGACGGCGACGGGTCGAGCGAGCAGAATGGGCGGTGCTGGCGCCACACACGCACCTGGCAGTCGCGGTCGCAAAAGTAGACGCGTCGGCAGCCGCCACAGCGCTGCTTGACGTTCGCAGCGTGGCAGTGCAGACAGCGCTTCTCTGCTGGTGGCGTTGCGACGTCGGGATTCATGGCGAGAAGCCTCTTGGGAGGAGATGAGGAGGTCTGTCGGGTCCTTGTGCGCGACAATCGAGAAGTCGAGTTGTGAGTGAGTCACTCGGAGTGGTCACTCGAGGGTGACGCACTGGCAAACGCAATATATCACCCAAAGCCACCTTTTCAGCGAATCATGGATCTACAAGAAAAAGCTAACAGCGAATCAAAACGGACAAGTCTGTAAAACAGGTTGGATATTCGCGACAGCCAAGCAAACACGAAACACAACAACCCAAGTCACCCACCACCAAACAGCTCCAAGAGCTCACCTCCCAACCTCTCGACGTAGACGATGGCCGACGACAGCGCGAAGCTTAGCACGCTCTTTGGCAAGAAGAAGAAGAAGGCCGCGACCACCGTGAACGCGAACGTCATCGCGAAGGAGCAGTCGCGCGCCGAGAGCGCCGCTGCCGCCTCCCGCGCCGCCGCCTCTGCCTCCGCCGCTGCTGCTGCTGCCGCCCCCGCGTCTCCGAAGGCGCGAGGGAACAAGGCGACGTCGATGAAGGCGGCGGCGTCGTCTCCCGCCAGCGGCCCTGCGGCGGCGCCCGTGAAGAACCTCTCGGAGCTCACGCTCGGCGACAAGACGGAGAAGACTGCGTTTCAGTGGGCCAAGCAGCCCAAGAAGTACAAGGACACGACGGAAGCGGTGCGTGCGTGTGTGTGTGTGTGAGCATACGCAAGCGTATACTAACAGAAGGTATACACAGGAGGGCGTGGCCCGCACGTGGGAGGAGCAGGACGCGCGCAACCGCCAGGCCCGACGCATTAACCTGAGCAGCGAGCGCGCGTTCCCGACGCTCGGCGCCGACTTGGAGAAAGCGCAGCTCAACACGATGAAGGCGCCGACGGCGCGGGCGGTGGAGGTGAAGAACGCGTGGGGGGCGCTCCACCACGACGAGGACTCGGACTAGAGAGGCTGACGACAATGGACCATGGACAGGCAGACGAGGCTCTGGAGGTCCCATCCCACCGTCCGTCCGCCTTGTTCCCCCACTTACGACTGTAGAAATCAATGCACTCCGCTTGTCCGCCTTACGACCGCCGCTCGAACGTGCAGCCCAGAAACGACCGGTAGCCGCTCGGGTGCGCGCCAGCGACAGGGCGGTTGTGGTTCCAGATGAGGTCGAAGCCGCCGACTTGTCGCTCGGTCCCCGCCCGCCGGCTCTCGACGTCCACCACGTCGAGCGTGTGCTGCACGACGTTCGTCTTGAGGGCGTAGTCGGCCTCCGAGTCGGCAGTGAGCGACGGCGACGCGTTCACTTCGAGCAGCCACGGCTTGAGGTCGCTGTCGACGAGCACGTCGTAGCCGTAGAGTTCAAAGCAGTGCTTGTCCTGGATCACAACCTGCTGCACGGCGAGCAGCGAGCGCGTGAGGAGCTGCTGAATGGCATAGAAGAGCCGGTCGATCGCGTCCACACCGTGTTTGCCGACGAGAAAGAGCTTGAGGCTCTGGAGCGGCCACTTGCAGCCGAGAGACTCATCGTAGTCGTCAGCGGTCTTTTGCACGGACGCATTCGTCAAGTGCATGTCTACAGAGGAAGGGATGATGAGTATAATGTATAGTGTATACAGGTGTATACACTCCCCAAGCTCATGTCATCCGACACAGGCACGCACAGAGGTTGTCCATGTCGCCCTTGCGCTGCGAGTAGCGCGCGTTGGAGAAGCGCGCAAAGCCGGCGCGGTAGATCCAGAACGTGAGCGGCGAGAAGCTCGTGACGAGCACGTAAAGGCGCAGGTCGAACTTCTTCCCGCCCACTAAGTACGGATTGTCGACGTACTTTTGCACAATGTACGTGTCGGCGGTCTTGGCTTCGAGGCCGCCGTCGCTCTTCCACGTGTGGTCGCGCTTCCAGTCGCTAATGTCGCTGAGCTTGTCAAAGAGGAAGATGCCGCGGCCTTGCGCCTTCCCGACCGGCTTCATGATCCACCGGCCGCCGGTGCTGCGCTTGAACTCTTCGAGGAAGAGCGCGTACTCGGCCGGGAGCACGAACGTCGCCGCCCAGAAGTCGTACCGCTCGGCTTCTTGCTCGGAGTTTGGGTCACCACTGACAAGACAGGGAGCCTTAGCGAGTATACACTACAGGACACAGAGAACGGGCTCGTAGCACGCAAGACAGCACCTGCGCTGGAGCTGTCGTTTCATGCGCTTGAGGTTCTTCACGAGCAGGTCCTTCCGCGTGAGCTCGTAGTGGTTCGGGAAGTGGTTGATGCGCTGGTGGTCGAGCAGCGGCGTGAAGGCGTCCAGGTGCTCGCGGACCCAGCCGACGTCCGCCCAGTGGAGGTCCCAGTCAAAGTCGCTGTCCGTCTCGAGCCAGTTGCCCTGCGCCACCATCACATCGAGCACTGTGTTGCGCAGTGACGAGCGGAAGCGCACGACGTGACTGTGTGCAAAGGAGAGAGCGGCGCAACGACAGATGACGTCAGCGATCGCCACGCATATACGCGACGTGAGCGAACAAACGACAGAAGTGGCCACCGTCGCTCTCGGTTGTCTGGGCGCTGCAGAGCTCCTGCACTACGAGCTCCGAGGGGCTTTCCGTCCATCATAACGGTGCGAATGGCAATGCCTCTTCGAAATGGCTACACTTGAAAGATCTGGGCAATGTGGGCCACACAATGTAGGCGCATTCGGACATAAGTGGATCAAACACACCCACACATTTTCACACACAACAAAGGACACAGCAGCCAAGCAAGCGCCATGACGAAGCCCAAGTACTCGGTGCTGCTGCCGACGTACAATGAGCGCGAGAACCTGCCGCTCATCGTGTGGCTGCTGGAGAAGACGTTCCGCGAGAAGTGCGTCGCCCCTCCCCTTTCCCTCTTTGCTCTCACGCTCCACTCACTCACTCACTCACATTCGTTCACTTGCCGCACAGCTCGCTCGACTTTGAAGTCGTGATCGTCGAGGACAACAGTCCCGACGGCACGCTGCAAGTGGCGCTCGACCTCCAGAAGCTCTACGGCAAGCAGCACATCGTGATCCTCCCGCGCCAAGGCAAGCTGGGGCTCGGCTCCGCCTACCGCGACGGGCTCAAGATGGCCACGGGCGACTTTGTCTTTCTCATGGACGCCGACCTCTCGCACCACGTGCGTCCGGATGCGCCTTGTGGTGTGCGTTCTGGTGTTGAAAAAAACGAGGGATTAACGATAGAAACCCTTGTATGTGACGTGCGCCAGCCCAAGTTCATCCCCGAGTTCATTGAGTACGTGCGTCTATGGGGTGTTATTATTCCCACTCCCCACCGCCATGGTCGCCTCTCTACTGACCCAGTGTGCCGCCCTCTCGTACTATTGACGCTCTCATGAGCAGGAAGCAGGCGAGCGGAGACTTTGACATCGTCACGGGCACGCGGTACATGGCTGGCGGCGGCGTACGTTTGGTTCCGCTTAGTCGTTGGTCAGTCGGTCTCTCTTACTCTTGAGAGCCTCACACCTGTCGTCTTGGCGTTTGTATATGACGACGCCATGTGGTCAATAGGTCTACGGCTGGGACCTGCGCCGCAAACTCACGAGCCGCGTGGCCAACTACCTCGCGACCGTGCTGCTGAACCCGTCCGTTTCGGACTTAACCGGCAGCTTCCGGCTCTACAAGCGGGCGGTGATTGAGGACATTATGAGCTCCATCCAGGGACTCGGCTACGTCTTCCAGATGGAGATTCTCGTGCGCGCCCGCGAGCGCCGCTACACGATCGCGGAAGTGCCCATCACGTTCGTGGACCGCATCTACGGCGAGTCGAAGCTTGGTGCGGGTGAGATTGTCGCGTACCTCAAAGGGCTCCTCAACCTCTTTTTCACGACATAACAGGATATCCGACTGTCGGCCAGTACATACCGGTATTAGGACAAAAGCGAGAAAAGGCTTCAAAATACTGTAGTAGTGGTGGATTTATACCGGTATACGGACGACATCGAGTGGTAGCTATACAATGAGTGACGTACGCATCACAGGCTCGTGGCCGCCGCTGCGCCCCGCAACGCCGCGCGACGAGCGATCTCAGCGCTCGCACTGGCACTGCTGTCGTCGCGCGTCTTGCCCGTGACCGTGTTGACGATGAACTCCCACGCGCTCGGCGCGACGGCCCCGCTCTTCCCGCCCGTCTCCCCCGACACGAGCACAAAGACCGCAAAGAGCACTACCAGCAGCAGCGGCACGGAGCACATGATGGCGCCCGTCCGCCACGCCGACGCCGGCTCGTCGTCCGCGGCCACGTCGCCCGAGAGCGCCGCCTTCTTGGACAAGAGATGCCGCCGTTCGCGCTTGGCGCGGAGCCGCTCGCGCTCGAGGACCCAGTGGTTGAGCTGCTCGGCGCTCGTCTTGTCGTCTGCGAGAACGGGCGTGTGTTCGGCCGCGAACGATCCGTTTAAGTACGAGAAGAGGGCGTCGTCATGGTGGGTAGAGGAGTTGGTGCTGGCGCTGGCTGAGCTGAGGACGTAACTCGTGTCCTTTTGTGAGGATGACGGAATACTGGTATACGAGTAGTTGCTCTCGTAGCTGCTTGTGGACGACGTGCTGGCCGTGCTGGACGCGTACTTTTCCAGCGTCTTCTCACCCAGCAACAGCATGCGGAGCGCGCTGGACGCAGTGATCTTCACAGTCGTTGTGGTGCTCTGGGCGTAGCCGTAGCTCTGGTCGAGCTCGTGGTACTCGGCGAGCTTCTCTTCTTCGTAGTGCTGCAGGCGGGGCGACGTGAAGTGCAGCAAGCACTGGTCCTCGGGAATGCGCGCGAGGTCGCCGCCGCTACCGGAACGCGACCCTGAGCAGAGCGCCCGCGAGCCGCCGCTGCTGGACGCGAACGAGCCGTAGTTGGCTCGCTGGTCCCGGCTCGACTGCTTGAGTGCCAAGGCTGCGGACCAGTACATGGTGGGCGTTCTGGTTCAGATGTTGTGGCTGTTTTGGTGGTCGGTGGTTGGTGTTTTGGTGCTTGGTGCGTGCGTGGAAGGGCGGTGGCGGTGGATCGACACGTTGGTTACCAGACAGCGACGTCAGCAGCAGCACAGCAGCAGTGAGTGTGGTCGAGGGACTTGCGGGCTGCTGAGCGAATCGGGATGTGGCTGCTGCCCCAGCTTTGCCTCTTGGCTTGCTGGCTTGCGATCCAGAATGCGAGCGAGAGGGCAGCAAACGACGCATTCACTAAAGTGCGCTTTGCTCGTTCGTACTTAAGCGAACATGAAGCCACGTGATTCGCTATAATTTGCAAACAAATCTGTGCGCGAATCCGCTGATTCGCTGAAAGTCGCTTACATGATTTCAGATCTTTGCGAGTCATCAAACGAGGCTTACAAGCCTTGCTTCGATTTTGCGGAAAATGACGCAGCAGTTCCGCAGCATGTGCGAGCAAAGGCGAGTCACTGGAGTGGACCACTACTGACTTCGTCACTGCGAACTCATTGGACCACGTGGGTGGTCACGGCGCACGCTCCGCCAAGAGCATCTCATTGCAACACGATCTTCACCGGACAGGCTGAAGACACCATCGCTCGTGCGATGTCTGTGGGCAGCGAGTCAGGCCAGCGTGCTCAAGGACAATGGACCGATACTGAACAAGCGAGCACAAAGACATGGACGCAAGAGCTGTTTTGCAACAATAACGAGGCTGTGGCCGCGTAATCCGGATTACACAACCCGCCTCAAATATGGCATGGTGGCTCGTGACGGAGGTCATGTACGCGCTGACACGCGTGTTAGTGACAGCCGCTGTCCGCGCAACGGCGTCACGAGTGTTTGGTACTGTAGCGGGATAGCCTGCTACAGTAGTCGACTCACGCGATACTGTTTGAGGGATCTCCATACAACAAGAACAATGTTGAAAGTTCATTCGTAAAGTGTTGGAGAGAAACAACCCATGTAAATGAGAGAGAGAGAGATGTAGAGATACTGTATAGCGATATCACGATATATACAGTAGACGAGAGATAAAAAGAGAGACGTAAAGAGAGTAAGAGCATCTCCAACGGAGAACTGAAAAACACACCTGCAAAAGCCAAAAGCGCAAATTATTGCCCCCGGTACATAATTTTCAAACGTTTCCCATCGGGAAACGCCAAAACAGCAACGGCACCACGCACCAGCAAGAGAACGGCACTCGCGGCCAACCCAATATGAATCTTCAGCGTCTGGGCACGATACATGAGGAAGAGCACAAGGACGAATGCGACGCGGTGGCGCTTGTAGACATCATGACATCGGGGGGCAAGTAAGCAAGCGTCTTGTGGACGCCGAAAGTCAAGAAGCGCGGCGGCTCACGCAGAGGACGACGACCGAACCTAAACCGAGACCATGCTGGCGGCCACCAACAACTCTTCGCGGACTACTTCGCGGAGAACCCCGTGTTCCCACCAAGGGTGTT
>JAASGD010000693.1:0-17731 GCA_023334115.1 Globisporangium megalacanthum | reverse complement strand
TCATTGCACCCAGCAGGATTACACCAAGTGCAGAACTAACATAATCAAAACAAACACTCTTGTGCAGAATGTTGTCATGAATACGCTAGTGAGCACGGGTGAGTGTTGGTTGGTTATCGTGAGTGATGGTGAGTCCTCACAAACGCTGCTTCCCGCCTTCAAGCGGCGCACCTTGACCGAGGTGCTCAAGTCACTCGGCAGCGCGCCCGCAGTCGAACACGTCTTGTCACGTACTGAAGCAGGTGCGCGACGACACTGTGAGCTCCCTCGGCTTCATACAGAGCCGCAGCTTCGGGCTATCTTTGAACCTGTCTCGCAGAAGTAGGAGGTGCAGTTCCCATTCATGCCGACCTTGCGCCAAACAAGGGAGCACACTTTGCACGCACGATGTCGTTGCTTCCGGCTCTTCCCCTCCGCTCTCCGCTCGTCCATCACGTGGCGGTATCGGCCGACGCCATCCGCAGCCGCTTCAGTGTCACGACCAGCGTTCCAGTGCGTGTGGGCAGCTCGACTTCGGCGAAGTCCCTATGAGAAGTAGGGAATCTGTGGAGAACCCGACCCGAATAATGCTCTCCGGGTCGTGGAGACCATGACTTGACGGTGGTAGACTGAAGCTCTGGACGTGGGATGGTCGTGACGTCTGTGAGAGAAGTGCGAAGACTTGCTAGGAAAGGTCTGCATGTGTGTGCTTGTGTGCTCCAGGGGTTTTTGTGCCTTACGGCTCTCCTCCTCACTCCCAAACTGGCTACGTGGGGAACAACCGTCTTCTCGTCTTGCTTCCCTTTCTCGACGCACACGACAGTGCTCAGTGTACGCTCGGTGAAGCTGAGAAGCTGGCGTTGTTACTCTGTCACAAAGTCGGCCCTTTTCATCAGTCATAGCCCTGGTCCTTCTTGCAATGGTTGTGAGTCACGACTCTGTTGATGATCTCCAGATCAGCAAGTCCAAAGAACAGTGAGACGTAGTAGTACCTGAATCGGTTGGCCAGCTGTAACGAGTAGCGCTGCAGCCGGAGCTGATCGTGGTGATCAACACCGCCCATCAGCTCGTGATTGTCGCAATCTAGCTGTGGACGCGGAACAGACACGACGTCGGCTCCGCGCCGCCTGTTCACCGACGATCGCTTCCCGGAAGCGCCAGAACAAACAAATGGCATCTGCCGCGAGTCCAACCAGCTCAAGGCGAGCGTTGTGGGAGCGTCCTCGGAGCGACCCATCTTGAAATCGGCCCGCGCACTCGTCCTTGGTCTCGTCTTTCTTGAGTCTATCACTGCTTTGCAGTAGTCAATGCTGTTGGTGCGGATTGTACCCACGGTGTACAGGTTCATTTGCAGCAGTTGTAGAAAGAGGGCGACAGACGTGTAGTACCTATCCACCACAATGGGCCTCCAGGCGGTCGGCGCGCTGTCAAGTACGTGACGCATGTTGCGTACGACAGCTGCTGGGCCAGTTTTGTTGTCGAGTGCAGGTGTCGTTGCCGTGTTGCTTCGAGCTGATATAGTGTTCTAATCTGCAGGATGCAATGAACCGAGTGAGACCTCGCCAAGTAGACAACTCAGCAATCTCGACCGCGTACTCACCTGTAACAGTAGGCAGTCTCCGTATATCAAGCCATGGACATTTTAGTTCCCCATGGGTGCGGCATATCGGGGATGTAGGAGCGCGTAGGGTTGCGACAAGAGGAAGAAGGCAGCACGCCTTCGTCGAAACTGAAGCGGGATGTCATTGTCTAGGCTCGCGCGAATGTCTTCTGCACGCCCTGGATCACTTTTTAAACCTTCCAAGCATTGTCGTTGGTAACTGTGCGCAACTCATTGTCGCGGAAATGCAGACTGCAAATGATCTCGTTCAATCTGTTTCTTGCAATGTAGTTCCCAAAGACGCCGGCAGGCAGACCTCCGACGGAGCGGAGGGGCCAGTGGTGGTATAGCCCCCGCACCTCTGGGCAGATGGCGTTGGCGATCAACAGCCCGAGCGCGATCAAGATCTCATGGGCTTCACTCTTCGACCTTCGACGCAGGCGCGCTTTGATCTCGCAGTGCTGCTCAACAACGACGGCCGGGTCAAGAGCGTGCTGCTTGCGCTGTTCACTCTGGACAGCGGCGCTCCTCTGCTCAATCTGCTGCTGGCGGTACCGATTCGAGTTGACCGCGATCTCAAGCCAAGGTGCACGCGAAAAAAGAGACAGAAAAGCGGGAGCGGCGTGCTTGCTGCTCATCGAGTCTCTTGCGTTGGTCGTTGTGCCCGAAAAAGTCCCTGGAACTCGATCGTGTCCGTCTCGTAATCGCCTATTGGCGGCGACCACCTCATTGAGCGCAACGACTCCTTGTTCACGTTGCCCTCTGCGACACGAAAACTCCCGCCGGTGGCCTCCAGAAACCTTCAAGCCCCAATTCCTCGTCCTCCTCTTCCACCAGTTCTCCTCCTCAACGAAATCTTTTCGGACGCCAACCTTGTCCTGGAGGTCATCCATGCATCGCGATCAGAATCGTAGTCGTTGAGCTTGTCGAGGGGACCGAGGCGGTTTACGTCGCTTACCTCGAGCACAGGATCGGTCCGACTTGGTGCAAAGTCTCCACTGCAGCCCACTTCGGATTCATCCTTCGAGTCGTCATGTTCACCGGCGAGCAGAGCAGAGAAAATGGTCGTCGGGAGAGGTATGGCTCGCTCTCCAGTGTCATCTTCGGGCTCGTCGCTGACATTGCTGAACATATCAAATAGTGCTCGTTGCACTGCCTTGTCGACCCCGTCTTGAATGCCAGCAGGATGAGCTCCACCAGGATGAGCTCCAGCGGGAGATCCAGCAGGATAAGCACGGACAGTAGGAAATCCGACTGGCCCTCCGGCAGGATGCGTGCCAAGTGGAGGAGCTCCGGCAGGATGTGGGTCGGCAGGTTGATCACCAACAGGATGAGCGTCGGCAGGAGGATCTATGGCAAGTTGAGAGACAACCCCATGAACGTCGGTAGGTTGCGAGACAACGGGGTGAGCGTCAGGTTCCGCCGGTGGCGCCTCAGGTGGACGCCAAAGCGCAAGTGTCCGTACGCTTGGAGGGCCCGGTGAGTCTGCCTGTGGCTGGCGCACTCCTACCGGGAGCACGTCCGCTGCGCACCGAAGATCAAACACTCGTACTTGCGGAGGCTTCGCTGCCTTTCGCGTCTCAAGGAAAAACACATCGTCACTAGTTGTGCCAGTGGAGACGGCTGGGGTAGCGTGCGCCGGTCTATACTGTTGCGAGCTGGTTTATTCAGTAACGGGGCGGTCTACTACTGGCGGTAGGCTGCAACTAGATTAGGATGGTGCAGGAGGACTCAAGAGGCTGTCCTGGCTCACTCCAAAGTCGCTTTGACTCGCCTTCCTTCCCCTTGCGGTCGCCAGTGAAGTTGATTGGCTGGTACTGCGTCTCCCAGACGTGTTGCTGTCAGCACCTTCGTCCAAAGCGCTCTCATACGCCATCGCACCGTCTTCACCATCCACGATGTCGACGCCTTCGCGACCAACAACCGAACCACCTGATGCGACATACAGCCATCGATTGTCGAGTTGCGACGCGCCTCTCGCTGGTGGTGGCTTAGCCACCCACTCTGCCTTCCTCAACTTCGCTTATGCCGCGCTGTCGATTTAGGAGAATGCGTTGTTAGGAGTTGAGCACCAATACGCGAGGAGTTCAATCTTATACACCCAATACCGTACCTAAACTCGCTGCGGCGCCTGAGCGCCGGGTCCAGTGTCGTCACGAGGACATACCTCGGCTCCTTGCTCTCGCTCTCTGTCTGCCGTCAGCTGCGCCGTCTCTCAATCGCTGCAAAAGCGAATGTGAGGGAGTGAGTGGTCGACACAGCTCCACCGATTTGAAAAAAAGCGCGTATACTGTGATTGGTTTCTTTTTTACGCGTGTTAGAGTGGTATTAGTCTGTCCCACATTAGTTTGTGCAAACGAAATTGTTGTATGACATATCAGGAATTAATTGTTTGTGATTGGCAGAAATCAAATCAAATTGTTTTTTGTCATTTTATTGGATAAAAATCGAACTTTGGTAATATCCGTGCTTATGTATGGCAAACACCGAGTCTTTCCTTGAGGTCAAAATACAAGGTTTTAGTTGTTAACAACATTACAAAAGAGCGATAATTGTAGTGCTCTCCAAAAATATAGGAACATGTGAAGAAATACATACTCCGCTGAGTCAGCAAAGATTATTCGCTTTTGATAACGGATTGCTCTCAATGCGCAAGAGCTCGTTCCATTCCAAACCAATAAAAAATAAACGGATCGAAAGTGAAGGAAGCCACGGCTTCGGTGTGCATGTGTGTCTTTATTTCAACTCAAACCGAGCAGTGAAGCTGGGGCTACGTCATATTTAGAGAAGTGCACAAAGTAATTTGGGACAGACAAGTATTGGAACGTCCAACGCTTCTGCTTCAAACCTAAACCCTGCCGGTGATCTGATCTCACACTTCGAGGCTTTGGTTTTTCAGAAAAACAATGACTTGGGTTTGATATCGGCCACATTTTGTCGATAGAAAAAATAGAAATTCGAAAAATATCCGGAATAATACAGGATATCAATGGGGATATCCTGTCTTACACAGGATTGGTAACAGGGGGTTCACGATTAATGATGTTTACGTATGTATGGATGCATACTGATTGTCTTGTGGGCGCAGTGCACGAGAAGCAGGTCTGGAAAGCGCGAGTGTGTCTCTCTCATGAGCTGGGAGCCGATCAAGATCACCCTTATCTAGCCCCGCGCGGTCTCGTCGACAGTAGCGACATTCAGTTCGTCATTGTCAACGAAATGCATCATCATCTTCGCAGCCGAGTCGTCGTCGTTCATCGATGATGCCTTTGACCAGTGCTGGTCAGCAAGTTTCTCCACGTCTTCCTGCACCACGTTCTACCCTTTCTCGAGAAATAGTCGTAGACCCGGCTCCGCTTGGCTCCGGTCTGTAGTATGGCGTCCACGGTCTTAAGGTTCGCTGCATCCGTCACGCTGCGCGCCGATAGGTGAATACTGATCGAGACGTTGTTGGCAGCGTGGTTGTGGAAAAATATGTCGTTCTTGACTCTCAGCCGCCAAACACCTTCGACTTGGTACATCTGCACAATGAATCCGATCGGGCAATCCGTCAACAGCATCCAGCGGCGTGGTCTCTTGTGATCGCCACAGTGCCGTGATGTCCACCTGCGCATACAGATGTACGCGCGTTGGTACACATGCTTGCTCGGCGAGGCCTGTTGGACCGTGGCACCACTCTTTGCAAGCTTGCTCTTCTGAAGATGTTTATTTCTGGTGTCGCAGCTAACCACCACTTTAACCCAGATAAGCTGACTTGTGTCCTCGCAGTACTGCTTGAGGTACGCTGCCCACGCGCCCCAGTCTTAATGCAGTTCATATGGCTGCCGTCCAAGGGCCTGCTCGTCCACTACCTGGACGGGGAATGTTAGGTCCATGTATGTACGTTCCGATGACGAACTATCATCACTCGAATAACACGACCTGCACCGCATGCGGTCTCCATCGGAATATCTTAGTGGTTTCGTCTCTTCAACCTTAGACCGCTGCTCATCATCTTCTTCATTATAATTGTCGTCCAAACTGCCGCTCGAATGAATTTCGATTCAACACTTAGCCTTGCCTGCCTCTGCTGTGCGCTTCCTCGTCGAACGATGGCCCCCAACACAATCTCATACTCCAAAGGACTCGACGTTGGGTGCCGCGGTGGCAATCCGCATGTCGAGGCTGGTGTTGTGGTCGGTCGCGTCCTCGGGGGGTAGCAGATGCCGCATCTGGAGTTGGTTGCTGTTTCAGTGGGAGTGATTGTAATCGAGCGCCTCGACGCCCGGAGGGGACGCCATGACCACTTTAGTTCTTTGCTTGCGGAATCGACCTGGCGGCGCTCGTACTGGCCTTAGACTCAGGCTCGGTCACGTGTACGACGGAGTCGACAGTCATATTAAGATGCTAATGCTTCGCTTGTCTGCACTTCGCGCCTGTACATGTTGCGTACACGCGCAGTAAACGCCAGCCTGAGCCACACGCACCACATATTCACAAACTCGACTCGCGCACATATCGTGCAAGCTCGAAACGTCCACTCACTCGCTCCGGCCTCTCGCACGCAATGCGGACGCTCTTGTTACTCATGCCAGCTTCACCCACCCACTGAATGATGGGTAAACCTCCTTTGAACTCGCCCAAGACAGTATGCGTGCACACGCACATGTTTCCTAACGCTGATGCCCAACAATGTCTCACGTTAGATGCTTAAGTCCTCGGGGCGATCCTCGCCTGCGTTGTAGACGACGGACCTCGTCAGAGCTCAGCGTTTGCTTCTTTCCACACTGAGCACCGTTTCAGTCTCACGCATACTGTGTCTCACGAGCACGACCGCCCATTTCGCGTCCGCAGGTTTCGCCATTGCACCGAAAAGCTGTGAGTGAAGGGGGAATCCGTGCGATCCACGCCAACGGCTTCTGTGAACCACTAAAATCTTTACTTTTCTAGTTTGAAACTTTTGCTTGGATTCCTTGCCTTTCGATCCTTGTAGTTACACGATCAATACATACTAGACAATACCTGGATGATACATCCTCCGTTTTTTATGATAGGAACATAGCAGAAATGTTATGTATTTTGATGATTGGGACATTATATTTTTGACAGAATTTAGTTTCGCAAGACTGTACTGAGGGTGAACTTTGATTATTGAAACGATCGATATCTTCAATTCAGACTGAGATTAGTTTTGCAAGTCTGCAAAACGGTCACAAGGTTGAGCTGACAGCTCGGAATCACAAGATGAAGGCTGGCAACACATCTTTCACATGCAGGCGCTGCTTCTCCATGCGGTGGAGTTTATACTCGCCATATGAGTCACTAGCTACGACAGACACTGACAAAGGACGACCAACGGGTCACAATGCGCATCATAAGCCTCTAAACCGCACAAATTTACCACCTATACCCGTTATCAATACTGACCCATAGAGTGTCGTTGGCGATGCTTTACTATGTTTTAAATGTAAGGTTTCCCATCGTATATATTGCGGTGTCTCTCTCTGTTTTAAGGCGGCAGTGGGTTGCGACGCGTTCGTATCAGTGAATGGATTGGCTTGCGTCTCACTCAATCAGTCGAAATTGAGATCTGAGAACGACGAATTATATTGGGGAATAGCGGAGGAGCTGGCCCTTTTATCAAATCAATTTGCAAATTGGAGACAATTGTACGCAAGGAAAAATTCTATAGGTTAAATATCCCAATCATTTAAATACGGAGAAAGTATATATTACGCTGCTGAAATTTTAGATAAAAGTTAAGTGACCGTAGGAGCACCCAAAAAAATTAGTGGGTTCTGCCAATTAATATTTCGTACATTACACTGAATGCCACGCCAAGCATGGAATTTTATGCATTTGTGTTGGCGTTTACAACAGTAACATTGGACCACCCCCACTGGTCTCGCTAAAGCTCGACGCTAGAGAGCTTTGGCGAAAAGTAAATTTGGCGTGGAAATATATCATCCACACCAATCACGCTAATTGTAAATAGTGCAAATCATCATGCCACATTTGGCGTTTTCACGACAAGCATGGGCTGATACAGCGTGTTTCCGCCAAATGTGGCGTGGTTAAAACATCTCCATTTTGTTTGAAGTCGATTTTGGAGACATAGCCGAAAAACAAGCAAAAATGAAGCAAATGCACTTCACGCCTGCAGATCAATGAAGTCGAGTCACCGCTCACAGTAGAACATGTATTTCGTGGCAACAACGTCAAGACCAACATGACAGAACCATTTTATGGATGAGGCTAACTTCTAGAAGGTTAGTATGCTCGATGTCGTTATATCCCCGCGCCCAACGTGTAGCGCAAGCGTGCGTTGTGTATGCGGGGCTTGGGTACAGTATTTTGACTTTTGGGTGCTTTTGGCGAGATCAGTGCGAATCATCACTGAGAATTGTAAATACACTTCCTGGAGCTGTACATTTCACGCAAAAGGAGGGTTTAGCGTGACCAATTTGGCGAGAGGGGTGGGATGCTCTTAGAGCATCCTCACCAATCTCACAAACTCAACGCTGAGCAGCTTCAGCGGAAATCAAAATTTGCAGTGGAAAATTATCATCCACATTAATCAAGATATTTGTAAAGTGTACAATTTATCACGCCAAATTTGGCGTTTTGGCACCAAATATGGGCCATTATATAGCGTGTATCGGTCAAATGTGGCGCGATCGAAAACAGCTCGGTTTTTGTATAAAGTCCACATTCGAGAAGAGCAAGCAAACAATGAAGAAAAAGTAACTTGTGCTGAACACGCATTTCGTGGCAATGACCAATCATAGGTGACCATCACCTTCGGGTGAGCCACACTTTGATTGAGATCGGAACCTCGATGTTTTCGTTTTTCCACATGCAGCGTGCAGCGCAAGCATGTCGTAGATTTGCATGGTTTGCATACTTAGCTTGCTTTTCGCAATTGCAGGCAAAGATATATTTGATCACCACATGATGGGGCCTCGTCATTTTCGATCGAACACCCTGTCTTTGAAGCGCAGGCATGCATTCACACGACTGCCAAAGAAGAGCGAGATGTGATGATTCTGAGGCGGTGGCGGCGACTCCACATCGCCAGTCGGAGCAGCGCCAGCAGCAGTGGCCGCTGCGACCGCTGTCTTCCATATGATCTACTGAATGCCGCGCTTAGCGCGGAAACCTCAGGGTTTTGATTTTGTGCTTACTGCCAATTTGAAAAAAGGAATTATTATGTACCGGTACCTCATTTCTAATTTACATGTATATACTGACACTTTCATATAATTTTAGATGCTGAACAACATCAGACATGATTTCGACATCCATCTCCAGCTTGCTCAGCATCAGACGGACCTCGCGAAACTTTATCTCCCTGCCTACCAGTGCTGCAGCGCTGATGTAGGCACAGGAGATGTTTAATAATATTGGAAGCGTGAATCGGGTCTTGGGTCTTTGGATACTCCTTCTCCTTTCAACAATCCCTTCATTTGATATCCACTACATATCGGATCGCCTTCTGCGCCCACAGCACAGCGATCCGTAAAGAATGATACGAAGGCCATCTTCACGACAACTGGGCCAATTGCGAGTCCTGATATGACGGCTCTGTTCCGGGACCGAAACAGTGGATAAAGCCCTAGCAAGGTGCGTCGCGCACGCAAGGCGCGACAATCCCACAGGTCGCGCGAGTTTGGATGGTGGCGCCTCCTGGTGTCTCAACATGCACGTTGTCGCCGCCTGCTAATGCCCATCTTTGGCCTTGGGCGCATCATGAACTTGCTGTCCAGCTCACTTAGTACCGTGTACATACTGCGTGAGTGCGTAGGGGGATCGAAATAACCCGACCTTCGAAATAATTTGGCTTGAGTACTCACCACTTCTACGCCTTAGACGACATCATGCTGACAAACAACTCGATCACAAGCTTCCAAATCACAGGCGATGACGCAAATACCCCAATGATCGCATAGGTATGCATGCAGCGGCGTCTGCTCGTGAATTTTGGTATTGTTGGCCCCTCCTGTCCACCACACACGGAAGAAGTAGCTCAGCCGTGAAATGATGCCCTCCCTATGACTTAAGGTAGATTCCACCGCGATACAACGCTGTCTCTCCCAGCTCACTGGTAAACACTGCGAGAGCTTGAGGCTGCTTACGTCCTGTACCGACGCCTAGAGCTTGCTGTCTAACCACTGTATGTGGGATTGCGAACTGATGGTTCGCATCTCCGCCTGCTCTAGCTGCATCACATTCGCCTCAAACAGCTTCAGCGCATTCGACTCCAGCTGCGAGGAGGTATGTAGTCTGCAGCCACATCTGTTACGAGCCTCCAATACAGCCCTACTGCCAACTCGACCGATTCCTGTCAACGAATTTAGCAGGTGTTTTGTGAGCTTGTACCTACTAGATTTTATATTCGTAAAATACAAATAAATAAATGTCGAATGTCGACCGGCTTTCCAATATGCAACATTTTTAATATGATGTTGCACAAGCAAAACAGTTTATAAAAGTTTTTACGCATTTATCCGATAAATAACTGTCATAGAAAATCAATTTGTTTTTGAAACAAGTTAAATTCAAGTCGGTTTAGGCTCGGAAAATTACATTATGCAGTGTATTCGTTTATACTTGACATTGATATCTCTCTGGGATCCTGGAGTAACTATGGATTAAAATCCAGAGAACTTAGTACATACCTATACGCAAGTAATCACACAAGAAGGGGAAATTGAGAGTGGAAGACTAGGTAGTGGGGTTGATGACAGGAAGCGATTGAGTACCTGCAAATGCAATAGCGCGTTAACCGCCGTGAGGTCCTGCTTCAACTTGGCCTTGCACCGAAAGCCCACTGCGCACTGGTGCGGCACGTTCACGAGGACTGGACGAACCGCTGCGCCATCGTTAGCGAGCAGTCTGTGAATGCGTCTACGAACGCTTTGCGCGTCTTACCAAAGGTTTTGGCGTCTAGGAGGTGTACATCGACAACGAAGCCGACATTAGCGAACACACCTCTCGTGAAAAGGTCACAAAGGTCCTTGACGTGAACGAATCCACCCGGTGCTTATATCGCGTCGAACACGTGTACGAGTATGTACTTGCCGCGTAAGACTTTGACCTTTGAGTGCCTGGACTGAGAAAACACTGTCTATGGTCTTGCGACGGAAATACGGCTCGCCGCCGCTGGGTGCAGATACCAAGATGCCACTGACGAAGAGGTTGAGGAAGAGTGAGATTTCGTAGTCGGCCTAGAAAAGATTCTGTTATTGGGTGTTGAGCAAATACTCGATGGGCTCCAGTGTCGAGAGCACAAGCTTCTGTGACTCCCCCACTCAACAATAGAATATACGGCCATCCCTTGAACTAGCACTACTCCACATTCCAGTTAAATATCAGGTGGACGTCATGGATCGTGACGTTTTCCATATTGTAGAATATGATCAAGTTGAGAACACTGAGTATTTCTGAGAAAATCACAATTAGACTTGACTTTGTATGCTATCCGGTTTAGGGTAAATGGTGGTCATTCGGACACTGTACAGTTTATGTACGCTGTTTTTGAATACGAATATTGACGGATAAAGAGTAGTGAAGAAACCGAGGGAGCGTAGCCAAAGCAGGCTTGCTGGGCTGTCAAGCGAGCGGCGCCCAGCAATATCTGTGTAGGCGGGCCCAGCGACCCAGGTTTACTGAATGGAGAACGCGACACTTTCCAGAATTTGATTTTTTCTTTCACCCCAGCACGAAGGCCCGATAGGGCAGACAGTGCGAGACAATCCGGTTATTATTTAGGATAGTCCGTATAATTTCTGTCCGAATGTATCTGGAAAAGGTCCGAACTTAGATGGAACTCAAATCAGGCCGGAACGGTGACGGTATGGATAGATAGCATCGTCTATAGGACCAAACCTGATGTTTGTATCTCCTCGTTTGTCCAATCATAATCGAATACTGAATAACAGCCAATCACAATCATCGTGATTCCAATTTTGGCTAATAACATCATTTGAGGGTAGAGTAGTAGGGAGAACCAGTCACTTCGACATATTGGGTCGGAAACGAGTTGAAGATATTTGTATTGACATACTGAGTCTCAATGTAATGCATATCACTCGCATATCTGCTCAACATCCGACGCGCGTTGGGTGTTGATGCCCTGCAGCAGGCGAACACACAAGGAGCCTGAGCTACAGCTGTGAAGGTGTTTGACAAGTTCTTGAGTGACGAGAGAGTCGAGCGTGCATATTTGTACGAGTGCGTCGAGGTGATGTGAGTGGGCGGATGTTTGTGTCAGTGATGGACAAGTTTGGCATGTACTTGGTGTTCGATGATAGCAAGGGAGGAAGGCAGCTTACTAGAAACATTTGCACGCAATACTACCGTCAAGTCAAGTTGTGGCTGCTTGATATATTCCGTGTGCATCGCATGACACTTGATACAAAGCTCCTCAAAATGGGCAGGACGCTTGACAGATTCTATCTCAAACAAGAGGGTGGTGGTATCGTAAAGCAAGCTGTCGCATGCACGAAAGCAGACCTGAAAGGAATGATGCTGTATTTGTACGCGAATGCCAGTGCAGTGAGTGATTATCAGGATGCGTGTCTTCTTGCAATGGTCTGGTACATGTTGGTCGTGCGTCCCATGTGATGCACTTGCGAAAACATAATGGGGCAGTCGATGCAGGCGGGGTGTTCTTTGTGCGTTTTATTCGTGTCAAAACAAGCGAGGAGCAAGGGCTGTCCCTCCATCCTGACCCTGACTATGCTACCTACCCACTTCTTTCCCTTGCGTGTGCACTCTCCACGTAGACATCACCGTCGATAAATTTTGTCGCTGGTCTGCCCGCTGCTCCACGTTCAGCCCAGGTCTCGCTGGCTGACGAACCACCGTTGGCCGAGCTTCTCAACGCGCCAGGCGACGACAAGCTCTTCTCTGCGCATTTGCTCCCACTGTCGGCTTCCTCCGTTCCTGCTTCCTCGCCAGCGCCGGTAGCAACCCACAGCCACGTTAATAGGCTGCTCGGACGGATCTCCTCTCCAGCAGGCGTCGCAGCGACCCTTACGTCGCTTTCGTTTCGGCGTGGCGGGGCCCAACACGCGAACGCCTGCGCGGACCTGCCAGACCGCTGGATCTTTGACAGAGGTGCGTGGAATATGACAACCACAAGCAAAGCGTTTAATTACGTGTTTAACACGCGTACAGAGGACACACAAGGTCGCCAAAGTGCTAAGCGGGCCGCTTCCTAGCGACGACATACTTCTGCGCAGGCTCAAAGACTTCGACTCACTTGCACGCGAGAAAATATCAGCAGTCAAGGCGCGCCTTTTCGCAGTTTGTAGTGACATGTCAACGTCGCGCTACTGCGTTTCGGTCCGCGTGCGGGCCGAGTTGACGTCCGTCCTTCTCCTCCACTACCCACGCCTGAAGGAGAACGACCCAGGGAGCTTTGTCGTGCGCCGAATCGAGCAGTGTGCGCTTGAGGCGCAATGCTCGCTATCCGACTTGCTCACGTGGTCGTCCGTTCTCGTTGGCACCGCTGGTGCACATACCAAAGAACTGCAGCTCAACAAGCACAGTGAATTGAGTGGAGTCGAGACCGCCGAGCACAAACTGATCTATCATCAAGCCACCATAATTGACCAACTCCTGGCTATCACACGCCATCAGGATGCGCGCATGCATACGCTGGAGACACTTGTAGACGACATGCGGTCGGGGCGACTGACCACCCTACGTTCGTTGAAGGAGAAGCGCGGAATACCCCTGCAGAGATTGACAAGGCACCTGTGAAAAGGCAGCAATCACCAGCGAAGGCTTTGCGCGCAACTTGATTCGAGTGTTTCTGCAGTGAACCTCGCCTCTGGTGCACGCAAAAGAAGCAGCATCAGTCTGACTCGAAGCTAGTAGTTGCGTATATGCGACTCTTCCTGAACAGCACGAAGTTGGACGACGGCGCGGAGACGTACCTCGGCGACGTGCTCAAGTCTGGGGAGGCTACTGAGCGCGGGTTACTCGCGTATCTCGAGCAGCATGGTGTCCGAGCTCGTGGGGCACAGTCGGTCTTGAAACAGGTTCGCGCGCACCACAAGCTTGGCGCGCTAGACGATCTCATTGTGCGTCGCAAGCGCCTCTTGAGTACTGGCGCATTCTCCGACCCGGCGCCTACTCACACCCACGACGTGCTCGAATGTGTTGGCACTTTAACACGTTCGCCCTGAGTCACTCGCTTCTTTGCTCTCGCCCTAGAGTCATGATCAAGTATGTCTCTGTATAAACATGTGGTTGAATCAGCTCGAGCTCGACGCACTCACCCTCACGCACATATAACAGCTTGCACACAAATACGCCTTCTAGTTGCTCACCCATACAAGCACTTGGTCGTTCCCGCCGCACTGCCAGCGCTTGCAGCTTTCCAATCGCATTTTTTGTGTATGCGTTGCCGCGACCTTATGCGCTCGCTTGATCTTGAAGTAGACAATCGGTCTGTCATTTCAAAGCACACGCTTGCCAAAACGCGCACTCACACATGCGGACGCTGGCAGGTGCACACTCACAGATCAATCATGACTGTCTTGGTAACGTCGCAGATACTATGCATTGACACACAAGGCTCAAACGAATGCATTATGCGAATAGTGCACTCATGCAGCAAACTAAACGAGAAGTAGAGCAAGTGCAACTTGCCTGCGCACTTTGTGCTTTCGCTCATTGATGCACAACAAAAAAAGAAAGCGCACATGACATCCACACACTCAAAAAGCTTCACATCACGCCCCAGCACTCGCCTCGATCACGCACGCGCCTTTCATGAACACTCCGACAACGAGCATGCTGTTCACTCACACAAGCGGCGAGCGCCGTCCCTAGACGCTCTCTGCTATGAATTCCCACCGTGAGAGCCGAGTCGGACCGTCGACGATCCCCAAAGGGTGCAAGCGCCTTGCACACGAGCGTCGACCAGGAGTCCACCGACCACGAGCGCCGTCCACTAGACCAAGTTACAAGCTCGGGTCGGTAGCTGGAGCGAGCCCACAGACCGCTGATTTTTCTATTTGAGAACTGACGATCTCCACGCGCATTAACGCAACACGACAGTCCTATTTACACTTCGTTTTTACTATGCTCCGACATCGTAAAAAGTTCACACCCCTTCTCTCGATATGGCAACTTCGGTCAGAAACACGGTCGGAAGGTCTGATATTTTATGTTATGGATGAATATGCTAACCATTCGGACAATTGAATAAATGCTGCGGGCTTTTCAGCCAATCGTTGACGAGATATCGATATTTTTAGCCAATCATACAGCATGTTCAAGTTCGGACAATTCCGACACGAAATTTTGTCGGAATGGAATCCAAAACATGAATATGTGAATATTGGAGTCAAGTGATTGGGGAATTGAACAAATATACTCACTGTTTCGACAACAAGGACAACTAGCCAACAAAGCGTGGCCCACGTGGATCTCCTGAATGGCTGGCTTGCGCTTGCCTGCTTTGAGGTGACTCGCCCGTGTTTCCTCACAACTCAACCATGAGTCTGGAGTCACTCGCGCCTGCAAACACGCAGAAGGCGCGCGCCACAGCTGTGAGCGCTTTCTCGCGCTTCTTGGAAGAGCAGGATCTAAGCGAGGGCTATGCCCACGCGAGCATCCAGAGCGATCTGTCAGGCACGCGCCTGGTGGCTGTGATGGACAGATTTGGTTTGCACCTTGCGTACAAAGTAGGGAACGATGGCAAGGCTCCCTCTAAGAACTCTGCGATTTCATACTATCGGAATGTTAAGCTGTGGTTATTGGATGCGCGTCTGATGCTGCGTGCTTGCGCCGAAAGTGGGTTCATGCGAAAGGTAAGACGCTCGAACGCCATTGCCAAAAGAGAACAGAGGGAGGCCATGTCAACAAGGCAACCGCATGCAGAAAAAGGATTCTGCGTATTGATTGAGTCCCTTTATGCAAATGCAAGCTGTGCTAACAATTACCAAGACGCAGTTCTGCTATGCCTGATTTGGCACTGCTTCGGGCGAGCATCAGACCTTGGTTTCCAGCAGAAGGAGCACATATTGATGATGGGGGCCGGCGCGGTCTTTGTCAGGCTCTTGCGCGTCAAGACGTCAAGAGAGCAAAGGCTCACGCTCGTTCCTGACCCCCCCCCAGCTTCCTTGCGTGCCCACTAACGGTGCTGGCGGTTGCGCTCGCGATGCAAGTGGCTCACTCCGGCACTCTCCTCACCCAGCTTTCCGATTTGCTAGCGCCTGTCGCTGCTGCACTCGACCTGACGGTGGCTCTGCACGAGCTCCTGGACGCGGACCCGCTCGACGTAGCAGACGCCCCATACCAAGCTCAAGCGCCGCCATCCAAGCCACCCAGCCGAATCATTGCGGAGTTCGGCATTCACGGTTACGTGAACCGCTTGCTGCGATGCCTCGAAACGACAGAACTCGCATCGCGTCGGCTCACGTCCTACTCGTTCTGGCTGGGAGGTGCCCAGTACGCGAGCGGTGACGACCGACTCGCCGCTCAGTGGATCTTGGACCGCGGGGCGTGGAACATGAGCGCAGCCAACAAGGGCTTTTTGCGTACGTGTTCAAAACACCCCATGAGGAGAGGAAGGTCGCTCAGGTGCTCGGCGGCAGGGTGCAGGACGAGAAGCCAAGGTGCGCGAACACCGCGGCGCTCGCCAGCGGCACACGCGCCGGTCTCGAGCGGGTGCAGAATCCGGTCTTCGATGCATACAGGAGCCACTCGAGCCGGAGGCTCAACGTCGACAATACAGTGCTGGCGAACTTGAACGCAACCCTTGTGCTGCTGTACCCTCGCAACAAGGCGCTGAACCTTGAAACGCTGATCGTGAAGCGCACCAAGTCGCGCCTGGTGGTCGCAGGGTACACGGATGTTGACATTGTCTCCTGGTTGGTGGCCCTCGGACAAAGCGCGCAGCCGGGACCAGAAGAGCGAAGGAGCGACGCCGATACAGGAGGCGCGGTGTGCGGCCACGATGCATCTGTCATCACCGAGCTGGTCGCGGTGGACAGGAATCTGGCAGACCGTGTTCGCGTGTGCGAAGCCGCTCTCCAGAAAACGAGCAAGCGCACAAGAGAGGACGACTCGACTTGTGAAACCACCTAGTCAGTCACGCCCCTGGGGCCAAGAGACGCAAGAAGTGGCCTGCAGCAAACCTGTCGTCGTTTTGATACGCGTGGAACTCGCAAGTTCCACGCATGTGGGAAAGCAGCGACAATCGCAAACGCCGGTCGGAATCGTTTTTGCTGGTCACCTTCCTCGAGCTGTTCCTCCCCAACGGGTTCGTGCTTGAGCCAGGCGCAGTCTTGTACAAGGAAGCGGTCCTGACTGCGGTCAAATTTTGCAAAGGAGGCACTGCCCGCGTTCCTACGCGAGCGAGGGTTCAAGCCGATAGGCTTCAGGACAGTCTTGAAAGAGCTGCGAGGTCTGCACCGTGCGAGTACGTTGAACGCGCGCATCGACTCGTACAGGCTGCTGCTCTGCAAGCACAAGATCACCAACCCGTCGCCTATAGCAATGCACAGCATTCCGGCGCCATGTGCGCAAGCGTAAAAAGTGATCGCATACCGCTTCATGCATGCACACCCAGACAATACATTTGAACAGTTGATCTCATTCCATCCATGGGAGCGCCACTGCAGAGTGTGTGCAGTTTGAAGGCGCGCTCGAGCTCATTGATCAACAACTGCATACATTATACACACGCACGCAGACTCGCACGTTCACACACTACTCGCAAATACCCATTCGCACCAAGGCGCTTGCGCGATCGCACGCTTACACATACGCACCTCTCCCTTCGCTCGATCGTGCAAGCACGCTGATGTTCTCGCTCATCGCTCGCCCCATCCGCTTAGTCTCCCGCGCGGTACTGACCGAAGCTGGTCGCACGGGCTTCTTCTCGTCGGCGCGCATCTCGTGGCGGGGTAACAAACTTGGCGCTTGGTAGTTAGAGAACGCAACGGCACGTTCGCATACGCGCTCGCACACACATGCATAAATACATCAAACGTGAGGACGGCGGTTGGATTCTAAACAGCAACGCACGAGGCAAACCCCGCTGGTCGCGCCGATGAGCTGCGGCATCATAATGGGGTTTTGTGGGGCTGTTGTGATGAGCACAGCTCGGCAAGAAGTTTGAATGAGCCTAAGGCCGGCGCTGTCAGCAAC
>JAASGD010000692.1:0-17732 GCA_023334115.1 Globisporangium megalacanthum | reverse complement strand
GTCGACAAGCTCCGTGCCGCGTTCGAAGGGCTCCAGAATCCCGAGATGCTCGCGAACGCGCGCAAGCTCCGCGACGTGATGCGTGCTGAAGACGGCGTCGAAGGGGCCGTGGATGCGTTCTACCGGAACCTCCCGCTGAAGGACATGCGGTGCGACCTCGGCTGCACGCGCATTGCGACGAAGTGGAGCGTGAGCGACCGGATGAAGTTCTGCGAGGCGTGTAACTTTGTGGTTAGTACGCGTCCCGAGAACTTCCTCAAGAAGGTGGTGCCGTATCGGTGCGTCGACTACTCAGCGCGTGGCCCAGACTCAGAGCTCGCGGGCGCGTCCGCTGGCGCCGCTGCTTTCTTTCATGAGATAGGCGGCGCTGTGAAAGACATCTTTATCAAGCCAGCCCAAGGGTTCCGCGACGAAGGCGCGAAGGGCGCCGTGATTGGTGTCGTGAAGGGCATTGGCGGTCTGCTCATTCGTCCGATCCACGGCGTTGCGCTCTTTGCCGACCACGTTGCTGCTGGCCACGTGAACCACTTTCGCGAAGAAGGGACGCGGAAGGTCGGAAGTGTGTTTGAGAACCAGATCATGGCAGCGATCGGCATGGAGAGTGCGCTCAACGGCTCGTACTCGGCAAACATGAGCCCAGACGAGCTCGAGAGTCTGCGCTCCCTCGCGAAGCTCAAGGACCAGCGACGCATTCTGTTGCACCTGTCGGACGACGACCGCACACGATACCAGACGCGTTTCAACGACGTCGTGCGCCTCAAGAGCGCACAGTCCGCGGTCGCTATCGCCGACGATGTTGAGGACGACACAGAGCGCTCCGAGTCGTCGTCGTCGTCGTCGTCGCGGTCGAGCGACAGCGACCGCCTGTCGCTCGACGAGCAAGCGAGTATCGACGCGATCACGCTCGAGTCTGTCCGCTGCAACTCGACTGGGTGTGTCGACGTTGGCTTTTGCGTCCCAAGCACGGAGGCCGACGCGTTGAACGCGTCAGCGATCCGCAAGTGGGAAGCCTTCTCGCGATTGCAGCAAGGCAAAGACGTGCTCAAGCAACAGCGTTTAGTCGCAAGCCAAGTGCCACCGATGGCGATCTGTTTAGCTACGATCGGGTCGTGGGAGACGAACTTGAAGCAGTTTGTCGCGCTCGGGCTCCGACTCGCGAGTGACGGCCACCGGGTTCGCATTGCAGCGCACGAACGATACCGTCGACGTATCACTGAGCGCGGACTCGAGTTCTTCCCGATCGCAGGGGCTGTGACTGGTCTCCATGACTTTATCAAGTACCTCCACGATGCGAAGGAGAAGAGCATTCGCAAGCGCCACAAGCGCCGACGGGACATGCTCGCGCAAGTACGCGCGACCATGTTCTCGCTCTGGGGCGCTGCTGTCCATGCAGACCCACACGGGAGCGGCGAGAACGTCCCAGGCGCGCAGTTCCGTGCCGACGCACTCATTTGCCACCCCATGCTGGTTGGGCACGTGTACGTCGCTCAACGGCTCGGCATTCCGCTCCACTGCCTCAGTCTCGTGCCGTTCACGCCGACGTACAGCTTCCCACACGTCTTGAGCTCGTACTTTTCCAACATGGAGGCTGAGATCCACTGGGAGCCGCGCGAGACGAACTGGCTGTCGCACGGCGTTGTCGACGCGATTTTCTGGAACGGCCTCGGCGACGTACTGAGCGAGTTCCGGTCGTACATTGGACTCCCAGGCCGACTCGGCGACCGGCCGAACCCGCTCGTGGACTGGGAAATCCCCGTCACGTACTGCTGGAACCCCGCTGTGCTGAGCAAACCGATGGACTGGGGCTCGGAGATTCGCATCGCGGGGTGGTTCTCGCTCAACGACGAGCTTGAGCAGAACCGGTCGCGGTCGCACATGGCGTACCGGTCGTTCAACACGTTTGTACTCGAGACGGGGAACCCTGTCATCTACGTTGGCGTCTCGAAGGCGTGGAACGACGACGTCGACGCGTTGCGGACGCTGCTCGTCAAGATCGATGATGCGGCACAGCAAGCGAATGTCCGGGTCCTGTTCCAGCGCGAACGGGTCGACGACAGCGACAGCGACGACGACGACGACGACAATGACGACGGCAGCAATAACGAGACTGACACGAGCTCGGAGCAGCTCGGGGCGCTAGCGTGGACGTGCTACCAGTCCGACCATGTCTACGAAGTGGACGCCGATTTCTCGTTCGACGCGATCCTGCGCAAAGTGCGCGCCATAGTGCACTGGGGCGACCCCGGCATGCTCGCGGACGGCCTCGCAGCTGGCAAGCCGACGTGCGTCTGCCCGCTCCTGTCGACGCAGTTCTTTAGCGCGAGCGTGTGCGTGAAAGCCGGTGTCGCTGTCGCACCGATCGACCTCGCAACGTGCAGCAGCGCGGACGTGGCGGCCAAGTTCCGCGAGCTCTTGGACACTGCGATCGCTGAGCGGGTGATGGCGTTCGCAGGTACGTTCTCGAACGACATGGCGCTCGAGAACGCTGCCGAGGCGTTCTACTCGAACCTGCCGCTCCCAGCGATGGTGTGCGACCTGGACGAGCGGAAGATCGCGCGCGTGTACGACTCGTTCTATGACTTGAAGCTGTCGTTTGAAGCGTACTTGGCGATCCGTCCACTGCGTGAGCACAACGGCGCAGAGGACGTGTCGTACCGGCCGCTCCATTACGACGGGAAGGGGCCGCCCAAGTGCTCGCTCCGTGGTGTCCGCGGCGACGTGCGGCAGCGAGGCATGAAGCACCACCCAAAGCGAGCGCTCGGCGCCAACTTTCTCGCGTCGTTTGCAGCGCTTGGACATAGTCCAGAGGCGACACGACCAGCAGTCACAGTGCCTCGGACATTGCTACGGACTGTGAGTCTTTTCCCGGTCGTTGAGGAACGGCCAGCGTTCTGGCACAGTGACCAGGAAGAGCAGTCGGCTCGGGAGGGGATTCACGCTGCGTATGAGCGAGCGCTACTGAATCGCGCTGCTGCTGAAGCCAAGAAGCTGCAGCGAGCGGAGCACCGCGTCGCCGAGACGCCGCGTCTCTTGATCCCGATTCCGATGCGTATCCACACGATGCTGTGAGCGGCTCGTGCGTTTTTTAGAGGAAGCCACGCGGAGAACGACGGTCGAGAACGATGACCAGTCTTGAAAGCTAGATAGAGACCAAGGAAGAGCTTTAAGTTTTGTTGTTCCACTGGCATCTACGTGCAGCCGTGGTCGGCCATATTCACAACGACGAAGCGAATGACAGCAGTCCAATCCGATCGCGTTGAGTGATCAGGTGCCCGTACACGATGTGCTCCTCGTCAATCAAGTTCTTGGTTTGGACATGGACGGTTCTGGCGAGTGCTGCTCAGATGAACAAGAGTATTGTGTGGGTGACACAAGCAGACTGATTTGGAGGGTGCCAGACGACGCACATGCACGACACCCGACAGTTGGTCCAACTGTCGGATGCGAGATGGCTGGCAGAGTGGCCGCCTCGTGGGACCTGGCGCTTGCTTCCTCCCTTCACACAAGCAGCAGCAGCACTCTCACAACCACATTGCCGACCAAAGCAACAGACGACACCACCGCCGAGCAGCAGCTATGGAGACGAACTACAAGGAGTGTGCGGAGCAGAAAGAGCGCGTGAAGGCGTGCTACGGCGACTGGTTCCACCAGCTCTGGGGCGGTTCGCTTGAGCGTGCGCACTGCGACCGCGAGACGCAAGAGTTCCGCGATTGCGTGCAAGTACGTTCTCCTCCCATAGTCCTGTTCGGTTCGCACAGTCATAGGCGGCGGAAGCTAACCCCGCCTTGTACGCCAGGACGCGATCCGTCGTCGCCAAGATGATCGCGACTGGATGGACCGTGTGCGCGATTCGGCTCGCAACGCGACGGACCGCGTGCGTGAAGTGAAGGACGAGCTCGTCGGCAAAGCAGAGCACGCCAAGGACGACGTCGAACACGACGCGAAGCGAGCGAAAGACCGCGCGGTACGCACGAAAGACGACTGGATGGACAGTGCGCGCGACACGAAGAACGACGCGAAGAAAAAGGTCCGCTCGACTGCGAACGAGCTGGACGAGAAGGTCCGTCGAGCGCGCGACGACCTGAAGGAGAATGCGCAAGAGACGCGCGAGCGTATGCGCTGGCACGAAGCTGAACTGCGGGAGCGGGCGTCGAATGCAAAGGATCGCGCGAGTCGCTCGACGGACAATGTGTCGCGGGACGCGGACGCGACGAAAGCGCACGCGGAGCGTCGCATGAACGACGCAAAGAACCGTGCAGGGGACCAATGGGACGCGGCGAAAGACACGGCTGGCCGCAGGACGGACGAGTGGCGTGACTCGCTCGGCCAGACGAGGGACGCATACAAGGACTCGGCGCACGCGACGACGCACGACGTGCACGACCGCGGGCTCGACATTGTTGAGAAGGTGAAGGAGAAGGCGGACGACTGGACGACGCGCGTGCGTGAGAAGACGGAGGAGTGGAAGGACATGGTGATGCCTCGGAGCACGGGCGGTGGCCATGGCGACACGAGCGCCGGCGATGCGACGCCTCTGTCGACCAAGACGCCGGACGAGATCAAGGAGAGTCTGAAGGAGCGCCAGCGTCGTGCGGACCGAGCGTAGAAGCGAGTGGACAGGCTGCGTGCATGTGTAATGTCTGTAGGACAGGCGTGAGCGTCGAACGGGTGGTCGAGGCGGTGAGAACCCACGTTGAAATACATCTTCCTTCGTCGTTCTCTCGGCCAGCTGTGTACTTGTTCGCCCACCACAGTCGTCGGCTGTCGTATCTCCTCCTTACAGCTTGGCCAGGGCGGCGTTGATGTCAGCGTCGCTGGCCACAACAAAGCTCTTGGTCGCTGCCTTTGTGAGCAGCGCTTCGACCTTGGCGGCGTCCGCGTCCGCGTCGGCTTTCTGGACCAGCGCCGCTGCTTCTGCTGCTGTGATCGCCTTGATGCCCTTGCTCGCAGCGTCGACAAAGATCGCAGCCGCCGGGTGGTTCACGAGGTTGTTGCACGGCACGTTCACAGCGGCGCCGTTCTCGAGCGCAACGACTTGCTTCTTCGTCACCGTGGCGCCGTCCACGATCGCACCGCCAAAGAACGACGTGAGGCCGACCGGGTTCCAGATGCTGAGGTGGGCCGCGTACAACTGACCAGCGTTCACCGCCTGCGTGCGGGCAGCAGCTGTCGGGAGAGAGAGCGAGAGAGAGACTTGTAAGTCCTACTCAACGTGACTCAGTGAGCGCACAGCTGGTTCCTCATGACGCACCTGTCGCGTTGAACACGAGCGCGGTCTTGTCGCCTGCGAGCACCACGTCGCTCGCGAGCACAACGGACTCCGACTCGGTCTGCGCCAAGAGCTTCTTCTTCGCAATTGCAATCGCGTCCTGGATCGACGCGAGACTCGCCGCGCCCGTGATCACGACCTTCGTAAACAGCGCGCCGTCTTCGTCCTTGTCGAGGTACAGCAGCGCTGCCGGGTCCTGGCCCGCGAACTCGCCAGCGGTCGCAACGTACACGACAATCGGGCGGGCTTCGTGCGGGTCTTTCGTTGGCACGCGCACCAGCAGGCTCTGGGCAAAGAGCGCGACAAGCGGCGAGTCGGAAATCACGCGCACACGCGTGCGGTCGTCCTTGTACGAGCCAACGGCGCCGTCGTGCGTGAAGATCGCGTCGTGGAACGACAAGTGGTCCGTCACTTTCTCAAACAACGGCGCGTACTCGCCAAACGACACGTCAACGTCGACTTCCTGGACTGCGAACGGCTTCCCAGCTGCACGCGAGCGTATACATTAGTGGCTGTTGTATACCTACGCGCATGTATACGCACACACGAGATGAAACGCACCAGCCTTCAGGTCCTTTGCGTGCTCTGCGAGCTTGGGCCAGTTCAAGTTACGGTACGCGTCCCCGTGCGGCGTCACGTCATCCGCTGCGAGCGACCAGTTGAACTCAATGTTCAGGCCGTCGTGCTCTTGCGGGAAGTCCTATTTACGCAGAGTGACGGGGGACGGACGACTCGTGTGAGCCACCACGTGCTCGCGACCACACGGCCGCAAGAGACACAGTAGAGAAAAGCGTGCGCACCATGACGAACTTGTCGGCCGCGTGCTGTCCGATGCTGAACGAGCGGACGACGGCGCGGCGGCCGGCGAGCGCGCGCTGGAGCCCAAGTCGGAGGAGCGCCATCGCTTCTTCTTGTTCACGTGCCTCGGAGAGATTGGCTCGAAGCAGGTCAAAGGGGCGAGTTCCGGGGGTTTGCTGGTCGCTTTGTGGCTGGGAGCACAATTCGACGTGCTCGGTGTATTTTGTACCAATTCATTCGAACGCTATCCCGCGTAGCTTTTCAGCGAATCAAAAGTGCGAAGAGCGCTGAAAAGACCATCATTCCGAAGGGCTTCTATTGAGAGAGACGTGCAAGTTGCACACCGCGTGCGCGCTGCCACGATGGACGTCAGTCTCGCGGCGTGCGGTCTCGCGCCGTCGCTGCTTGGTCCGTAGATCGCCTCGCGTATGGTGCGCGTGATCCCATGCTATAGCTGCCGCACGGACGCGTAACGCAATGCCGCTTGCTGCTCACACGTCCTCCAGCCGCGCTCTTCAAGGCGGGCTTCCGGTATCGTGCCGACTTCGCTGGACTCACGGCTCGAGAGCTTGCAAACGGTACGACGTCGGACCGCATCGTATTCGTGGTTGTGTGTGTCTAAGACACATAGTTGTCACATGTGAGCTTAGAAGCGAAGATCAGCGTGAAAGACGCTGTCGTGGCGCTCGAAAGTGCACGACGAGACCCTGGCCTTAATGCAGCAGAGAGAGACGCGAATGGTGTCCAGAGACCACCAGTCTCGCTTCGCATTGGCATCTCAGCGCTGGACGCACTCCAGGTAAGTGCGTCAGCTGCCACGAATGGCTTCAATAGCAGCATCCACCCTCATTCACTCCCTGCTGTTACTGGTGGTGGTAATGGGTAGGAAGGAGCGACGCGCGTGCCGATTCCCACGCGAGTCGAAGAGCTCGACGCGGTCCTCGGCGGCGGAGTCGCGTGTGGTGAACTCACAGAGATTTGTGCGTAAGGGCGAACGTGGGGAGTAGAGCTTTGGGTTCTCTTTCTCACAGTATGGTGGGTGGCTTGCGCTCGTGCAGGCGGTGGGCCAGGCTCCGGCAAGACGCAGCTCGGGTGCGTGCGTGCGTGCGTGCGTGCGTGCGTGTGAGAGACTGACTGTACTGTACGTGCGGCGTACAGCGTTTGGATGGCATACTAAAGACCAGTACGCACCACCCTCACACTCACCCACCCACAGGATGCACATGTGCCTCGCAGTCCAGTCCGCGTTTGTCCCAGGCCACACGCATCCGTCTGCGATCTTTATCGGTGCGCTGGCAAACGACGTGTGCTCTCAGCTCTCAGGCTGGCAGTCATTCACGTGAGCTGACGGACTCGGATGCTCCCATGGTCTCTCGTTCTCTGGACGGACGGACGGACCACCAGACACGGAAGGCAGCTTTCTCATTGAACGCGTCGCATCCATGGCGTCCGGATTCGCGCACGATTACTCGATGGCTGGCAGCCGGAAGCTGGTGCGGAGACGAGACGAGAGGACCGTCCACGCAGCCAGATGGTTGCCCGCTGACTGGTTTCCTGGCTGCTGTGTGTGCGGCGACGCCAGGAGCGCGACGACTTGCTCCAAGGCATCACGTACTTTCGCGTGCACGACTTTGTCGAGCAGATGGAGGTACTCCACTCGCTCCCAGCGCTGCTGCGCGCTCAACCCGAGGTACAGCGACAATGTTGAGTTCCTTGCGACCGCTGTCGTCGTGTCCTGCCTCACACGTGGTTCACTGTGTCTGTATCGCGTCGTAGTCCAAGCTGCTCGTTCTCGACACTGTCGCCTTCCACTTCCGGCACGGCTTTGAAGATTACGCCCAGCGAGCACGGTCGCTCGACATGCTCGCAACGCTTCTGCACCGAATCGCCACGGACTTTAACCTCGCGGTGCGACGACGATACACTCGACAGGCGGCTGTGTGCGTGTGTCGCCGTATTGAGTTAACTAACGCTCGTGTTGGGGTCCTCCAGGTGATCCTGATGAACCATCTCACGACCAAGTCATTCTCAAACCACTCGCTCCGAGCCTTGTCCGAGTCGCCTGCACTTGGTACGAGTGGCTGAGACAAGAACGTCGACGGAATCATCAACTCACTATACGCTCGTGTGTCCTGGTTGCTCGCACCAGGCGAGAGCTGGTCGCACGCAGTCACAAACCGCCTCGTTCTGGCGTGGGAGGTACGCACGTCCAGTGTGGCTGCTGATAGAGATGTTCACTGGCTTGCAACCTCCTTCGGATGACGAGTGTGCCACTGTGTTGACAGGGCAACTGCCGCGTCGCGAGGATCATCAAATCGTCGACAAACGCGCACCGGACAGCGCATTTTGAGAGTACGTGAGCTGCGAAGGACGCGTCAGAGGGTCTCTAACTCACACGTCGTGTTTCCCGTCGGATGCACAGTTCGTGAGCAAGGCGTGCGAGACGCAAGCGAGCGCTGACATCGTTGCCGCTTTCCATGGAGTGTTCAAGACAAGCCTTCATGGTTTCGCAAGTGGAGAAAGACAACCAAGACAGTCTCGTGATGCAGCAACGGCCGAGTCGAGTCGCCCCGCCTAACAGTGGAGCACGCAAGCGTGAAGAACAGTGGAGATACAGTATGAAGTATGCATGTTCGACTCGTCGTATCGAAAGCCTGACGGGTGCACGCTTTCTCGGACAGTTCCTTCCCAGCCAGCAGTGGCAAGCGACACCGTGAACCCGAACCTCCCAGCTCCAGCTCGTTCCCATCCCAGGTCCCCGATCCTCACGGCAACGTTGCTGGTATTGCCATTGCCTCACACGAGCGCCTCCTGCTTCTCACACGCGAGGCCCCTGTGCCCAGTGTAACATTTGCACGTGCCCGAGTTGTAGTCGCAGAGGCCGCGGCCCGAGCACTCCATGAGCTCCGTGAGAGCGAGCGTCGTCGACGCGGTGAGTGACGTGATCTGAACTTCAGTCACTTCGCACGACGCTGTCGCGAGCCCGGTCGAGATGGGCTGCATGCCCTTGTCCGCGTGCGGCTTGACGTTGCAGCCCAAGAAGTACTGGTAGCCGCTCGAGCCGGGCTCTGGCCGGAACCGCACGATGCACCGCGTCTCTTTCGCACCTGGCGCAGTCGGAGTCCCGCCGACAGTCCCGGTCGCCGCGGTCGGCGAGTCGCGCGTGAACAGCGTCGTCCCAGTCGGCATCGTGACGACGTTGACGTTGTTGAGCACGTTGTTGGGCAAGCGACGGAGCTCGACTTGGATCGCTGCACATGTCGCCGTGTTGTCGCTGCCGTCGAACGTGATCGCTGCTGTCGTGAACGCGTTGCCGTACGGATCAAAGTACGTCAAGTAGCCGGTGTAGCTCGTGCCGGCGGCTGAGTTCGTCGTGAAGATCGCTTGGTTCATCTCGAACTGCCCGGGCGTGAGCTGGTCGTCGCCTTTCGGGCACGTCCGGCGTGCGCAGTTGTGACCTTCATAGCCCGGGTCGCACCGACACCCCATGATCTTCTCCTTGTCCCACAGGTCGTACTTGGTCGTGAGAGCGCCGCCGATCGCTTTGTCGAACCCGTTCTTTGCGAGCTCTTCGATAAAGTCGCACACGCCGTGGCCGCTGCAGTCTTCGGGGCAGATCATGCGCCGACACCCGCTGCCCGTGAAGCCGACGTCGCAGTCGCACACGCCCTTCTCGCGGTCGCACGTGCCGCGGTTCCCGCACTCTTTGTAGTAGTGCGCGTCGTTGTCGCCGACCGCAGTGTCGGCCCACGCGCGCGAGAACGGACACTGGCGCAGCGAGCAGTCGCCAGCGATCCAGTTCTGCATGCACTCGCACACGTCGTTCACGCCACAGCGGCCGTGGCCCGAGCACTTGTTTGGGCACGCACCGAACGCTGGCGTGACGAGGAGCACGACGATGGTCGTCCAGAGCCACCACGACGTGCGCATGACGGCGGCAGTCGCTCCTGCTTCTCTTGCTTGCGACGTGAGAGAGAGAGGGACTTGAGCGTCAGGTCAGGTCGCTGCTCGGGTCGTACGAAACGGATTGTGAGGCGCCACTGGCGCTGGAGCTGGAGCTGGAGCTGATGTGTGCTGGTGCTGACGATGAGAAGGCGGGGGTTATAAAGGCGCTGCTTCGCAAGCGGCGCTGCTGTCGTGAGGTGTCGCGAGTGGACAGGACGAAAGAGGGGGAAGGTGTCGTGTTATCACTATATGTGGACGACGTGGCGGATAGAGCGGTGGACGACACTAGAGCAGCAGTGCGAGCCAGCCAGCGACCAACGCGACTCCGCCGATGGGCTGCGCGAGTTCATAGGCAAACAGCGTGTGAGTGCGCCTTACAATAGGCGGTCGCGTGCTCCATACAAGACGCAATACGCACCGTGATGGCGCCGAGCTTGCGTTGGTCAGTGAGCACCATTGCGTAGAGCGAGCCAGAGAAGAGCAGCGTGCCAGTCGCGAGCAGTCCGCCTGCGAGTGCTGGTCGCTTCGCGAGCGGCGCTGCGAGGAGCACGACCGAGTGCAGGAGCTGCACCACATAGCGGACACGTGAGTGCTGCGAGGCACGACCCCCCCTCAATGTAGAACTGTATAGTACCTGGTAGTGGGCAGCCGTCTCCCAGTTCTTGAGCATGCGCTCGTCCGTCACGTGCTTCTTGAGCGCGTGCGCACCGAACGCACCTGTTGGGCCGCACATGCGTTAATTGACTCGCACGTACATCCACAAGAGCGAATGGCGCTGATGACACGCACCGAGCAGCACGGCGCTCGCGCCAGACACGGCGCCAAGTTTCCACCAGAGCGAGCTGGACGGGACGATCACTGCGGTCTTCATCGCTTTCCGAGACGAGGAGTGGCGCGTTTCGCGTGGAGCTCAGATGCGAGGCCTCAATTTGATCCTAACTGGCAAATCACCACAGCGATTATGCCTTCGAGTCGATGGTGATCATGGCGATCATCTGGAGCTCAACAGAGTCCATAGAGGTCAACAACAGATCTTGGGGTCTCAGTGGTGCGCATGCCTCACACAGTCGTCTCCTAGAGCCCTTTACACAAACACTGGCAGGTTGGGCATTGGATCACTCACTATTCATAGCGAGGGATGGTGGGGCGGTCGACGAGCAGGTCGCTGAGCGCACGACTCCGATCGCAAGTGCGGCAGTCGGCTGGAGAAGCAACCGCACCAACTGATAGCGAAGTGAGTCCTCCTGACGCTCAGGATGTAGAGCTTCACCAGCAGGTTCGAACGCGGTCGTTCTCTCTCAGTTGTGGCTCCAAAGATCGAGACAAGCAGCACCAAAGCAGCTCAATGGCGATGCTCCTCTTTCTCTTCCTAGCCGACCAGCGTGGCGTCACGACACCCGTGCCCTCGGCACTTCAAGGTCGGTTCGCTTCTCCAGCAAAGCGTGAGATTTGAACCATCGTAGCGCTGGCTCTGAGGCTTCTTCGCTCTCTGTCGGTGCGGCTGCCCTCCTCCTTCAGCCGCTGCTACACTTCTACAAGTACCTCCAGCCGATCCCGGAGAGCGGACGCAAGCTCCAGCTCAACCTCCCGATGACGGTGCTGTGCGAGCGCACGGGCGGCCAAGAGGACGTGCTCTGGCTCCGCACAGACGACAAGGGCACCGTTGTCAAGGAGGAACGCATAGCTGGCGCGTCCTGGCGCAAGAAACTACATAGTGAGCTTGTCGCGAGCCAGCCTACTGCTGACGGCAGCGCTGTGCTGGCTGGGACCACTGGTATCGCACCGACCAGCGTAGTGCAGGATGGAGACGCGGTTGTCGCAGTGCGCACTGTCGCCCACTGGCGGGGCGGTGCCGACAGCAACACGTCGATCGTGCTCACGCACAAGACGTTCGACACTGTCGTGAACGCGCCGACAGAGCTCGCGTTCAGTGTGCAGGAGTTCATGCGCTGTCGTGGCTCCCACGCGAGCATCTACCGCGTGCACTGGTGCGAGAAGGAGCGCCAGTGCTATGCTGTCAACCTTGTCAACGAGTGCGTGATAGGCGATGCGAGCTGAGTCCGTCTCGACGTTCTCACAGCGACGGTTGGACTTGGAGACTCACGAACTTGACCGCGTGCCTCCACAGACTGCGGACGAGCGACGCCCACGGCGGTCACCTCGAAGGTGAGGCAAGAAGAACCAAGTGAGCGGTTGATGTCCGAACCTCCACCCATACTCGAGTGTTCTGACGCCTCTGGGCGTGTGCTGCCCGTCTCAAGCAACAGCTTCATCGAGTGCTGCGGACGGACCTCTCGTAGCGTCGCCAACGTCAGCCCACGCAGCACTGGCGGGCGACAAGTCGGCGCTTAGCACAGCGATGCGCCAGCTCGTGCACTTCTCGCGGTTCTACTGCGTCTCGACGACAAGCGACGCGAAGACGTACCAGCGCTTGCCCAAGATCCGCGGCAGTCCGATCGCAGAGGGCGTCAGCGCAGTCAAGCGTGTGGTCGAGCACGTCCAAGCCCAGCTACCAGGCATCCACTTCTCGACACTAGCAGCCGACTTTATCAAGGACATTGACGGCGTCTGGTGGCTCGTCCGCGTCGTGTCGTTCGACGCCTACTACCGCGTCCCCGTGCCGCCCCAAGCCATGTACTTGCCCGAATCGGTGACGCAAGTGCACGAAGTGCTGCGTTCCAAGTACTTTCGACAGCCGGCGACAAGTACGACAGCTGCCACCATGACAGGTGCCTCCAGTACATCGGGGTCCGGGTCTTCGGCCAAGAGCTTGAACGCTACGATCCCCGACTGCTTCTTGTGTGGCTCTGCGTGCGCGCTCTCGCCAACGCTAACGCACGAACTCACAACGCTCCTCCGTGGCGCAGATGACAGTGCGCTGCACAGTGGCGGCGTGCTCACGGAGCTGGCAGCGTACCGTATGACGCTCAAGATGGCGGTTGAGACGATCTTCTTACTGCGCCAGCGAGCAGTCGTCGTGCCGACGTGGGAAGCAGCAGTGATGGCGCTCCGGAAAGCGCCGGCGTGCGGTGCTGAGTTCACAGTGTGCTTCCTCTGCTACCGGATCTACAAGCAGCAGCAGAAGCTCCGGGACGTCGCCCTCGAGCTGCACAGTGTGTTCACTGCAGTCAGAGGAAGCACTCGGTCCGTCGTTGACCAGCACGCGGACAGCACCACTGCGCGTGTCGCTGACGGTGTCGCGACGAGCGACATCTTTGATCTCGCACTCTCAGGAAAGGCGTTCGAACAGACGACGACGGGTGGTGCCGCACTCGCTCGGATCACGCAGTTCCAGAGCGAGACGAGTCCGTGTGTGAACCAAGCGCCGCCGGACGAACGCCACTCGTTGAGCACGTACGCAGTCGTGAAAGGAGCTGACGTGGACCCGAATTGCGCACAGATGCGGCTCGCGTTCTTCTTCCACGAGCTCCAGGACGGCGGCCCTGACCTTGTCCCGACTGACTTCTACCTCGAGTACCAGCTCGGGCAGAGCGTGAACCGCCTCGACTTGGATGGCAGCAAGTGCCACACACCGAACCGGTGGCAGCTCTGTGAAGCACGTGTGCACTACGTCTGCGCAACGTTCGACGTGTTCGCAGACTACTGTCTCGAGAAGCGGCTGCTCATCAAGATGAAGACGACTGCCGGCGACGCGTTCCACGGCTGCACAGTGCTGTCGTTGCGGCCGCTCATCACAGCTGCGAAGCGCTTTGGAAACTCGCTCTTGCCTGAGAGCCGCACCGACTACCTCGTCGAGATTCGCACAGACGCGTTCGGACTCTTGACGCTCAAGCTTACAGTCGGCCTCCTGGTCGACAGCGTCGCATTTAGCCACGTTCGCGAAGTGGTGGCGGCAAAAGACTTTCTCCTGGAAGACCCGACAGGCGTCTACTGGCCGCCGCCGGCGTTCTGCTTCACAGGCCTCGCTGTGCCGAGAGACTGGATCGGCGCGCTCATGCTCTCCGAGTACATTGCTGTTGTCCCCATGCGCTCGCGAGTGGGAAACCAGAACGGCAGCGGACGACACCGTGCGGCTGCCGGTAGACGCTCAGCGACGCCACGCACTGGTGCCACCTTGTCTCTCCACCGTTCGTCAGTGAACAGTGCGCGGGAGTCGCTGCTCCAGTTCCAGCGCGAGTTCGGAGCGCAGCGAGCGGCTCTATCTGCTTCCGACATGCCCGTGGTGCCTCGCGGTCTCGCGGATGCGTCTCAGGCATCAGAAGAGAGCAGCGACCGACCGGCAAGTCATCATCGACCACTGCTCTCGGGTCGGCCGCTCACGATCGCAGTCACCGCTGCGAGACGGATTGTGTTCCGCCTTGTCGGCGACGCGAGCGTCTTCCCGACACTCTTGCTTGGCGTTTTACTCCGGAGTGCGAACTTTGTCGTCCCGAAAGCCGACGGCAGCAGCGCGTTGAACGCCGCGCTCACATGGCGCTGCTCTGCGACGTTTGCGTTCTCGCGAAAGTACTCGTTGGACCGGATCTTCAGCAACCTCAAGATCGTGAGCGTCCCAGCGCTCGTGGTGCTCGGCGAGCTCCTGCTCGTGATGCTCAAGTGCCACGTCGTCCCCGCGAGTATCGATATGCGACGACTCGAGGCTGTTGTTGAGCCGTACTGGCTGCAGCAGCGGCGGCCGAGCCAGGATACTAGCCCAGTTAGTGGCGAGATGTATGCTGCGGTGCCGAAGAAAGCGACAGGCGTCTCGCCAGAGCAGCGAATGATGTGGAACCGCGCGATTCGGCGGTGCGAGGCTGCGGGGTTCCACTTGGCGTTCTTTCGCAGCCGGAGGAGGAGCGATGGGACCCTGTCGCGTGCTGGAGACGAAGCCGCTTCAGCAGCGTTGACGCCCTCGTCGCCGTCAGCGGATCCACTGCACGCGCAGCTGCCGCCTCGTGTCGCAGTTGACGAAAACGACGTCCGCGTTAAGCTGCACGCGCTCGTGCTGTGCGAGATCTTTGAAGAGATGGAGGTGCTGGACAACGAGTACATCGAGATCGCAGAGATCCGGTCCTTGGCCAAGGTACAGTACGGGTTGGGCTCTCGACACCCATCGCCCTTGATCTCTCGCTTGCCGGTCCGTGCCGTGGGTTTGTTTGACTGACAAGTACGCATGTCCACACACGCACACGTCCTCAGTGCGTGCCGTTAGATCGCTTGGCGCAGTTCCGTGTGCCAGCGTTGCTGGATCCGCTTCACGTCCGCGAAATGCTGAGTCGAGACGAGCTCTCAAGCTTGTCGGACGTGATGGATGTCCACCACCACCTCGTGTTCAGCTCCGTCTTGACGTCGCTCGTGCAGAGTCGGGAATTAGGTGACGTCTTGGCCGAGTTCGACCGGCGTGGCTGCGGAGAGATCAACTTTGACGGTACGAACGCGGCGACTGGATCTAGATCGGCTCGCTGTCGGTACTGGGACTCAGCAAGGCGAACACTTCGTGGGCTGTCACGTGTCGGTGTACTTTAGAGTTCTGGCGGCTGTCCGAGTCCGCGCTCAGCGAGTCGCGAGCGTTCTTCAGTACCGTTCGCAATGAACCACGCGCCAGCAGTTTCTGTCTCCGTCACGGCAAGTGCGACGTCTTTGCGATCGACGGCGTCTGCACCGAGTGCGCGAGTGAGGTGAGTGTCTTCGCTTCACAGTCTAGCGACAGTAGATAGACCGACGGACTTACCGTGAGAGATCTTGTACGACTTGTGTGCTGCGGCAGTTCATCGGGATGCAGCCCAACGCCCAGCAGGCTGGTGTCGCTACAGTACCAACGACACAAGATCCAGCTCTGCAGCTCCGGCCGGACACTGTCCCGGACTCGAGCTTAAACACCGAGTCGGGTGTGTCCACAACAGAAGGCGACACTGTGGCTAGTGCGCTTCTACGAAGGCGGCTCGGCGTCTTGGGTCGAGAGATGAGCACACGGGTGATTACCGACGTCGCTCCAGCCTCCCAATCGCTTCTTGCGACTGGCGACGCTGGTGAGACAGCAGTTTCAGCTAGTATTGCCACAGCTCCCAGCTCCACGTCGCCTCTCCGCGACCCAAGCGAGCCAACGACCGAGCGGCAGCACTCGATCGGCGACGGCTCGCTGAACGAGATACTCGAGCGGCTCGAGGCCGCCGAGTGGCACGTCCGCCACCGCCAAGAGAGCCTTGGACGAGCTTCACTCTCAGACCTAATCGCGCAGTCGGGTCGCCGAAGCTCGGGCGTTCCGTCGACGCGTCGAGCGTCCACTGCGAGCAGCACAAGTGCTGCAACAGCATCCACAGCATCGCCACCCCAGTTGCTGGTGAGGAGCCACACGATCGCAGAGCTGACGGAGCTCGTGGACGACGCTGAGCGAAGAAAGACCCGACACTGGCAGTCGGTCGACACTGTCGACAGCACCGCCTGGCCGCTGCGACAGACTCGTGGCTCACAGACACTAGCAACGCACCAGCAAAAGGTGACGATCACGACAACGAAGAAGAAAGGCAAGCGAGCACGTAGCTCGAGTCGCCACTCTTCACGAGTCCCAGGAGCAGCGACGTCGTCGTCCACGTCGTTGTCCGCGCTCTTGCGGGACGAACTGCACGTCGTTCCGACCCGCCAGTCGGCTCGTGGGCTCGTGGACCGCGTCGCAAAAGTGGAGGCGAAGCGGAAGACGGTGCGGTTTCGTTCAGCGACTGTCTCTTGACTGCTCGCTCGTGTGGGAGCGCTGGTCGTCGCTCTTCCCTCACTTACGTCGCTATGGTGTACTGGATGCTCGCAGTTGGACCGGCTCGTGCTCGCAGAGATTGACGACATAAAGCGCCGACTCGCGAAGCTCCTGAGCGCCGAGTGCAGCTAATGCTGTTGGCTTACTGAAGAGAGGAGAATGGGGGATGGTGGCCCACATGATAGAGTGCAAGTCGAAGAGGAGTGGGTGGGTGTCTCACTCACTCGCTTCGGCACTCGCGCAGCTCGTAAAAGTACCAGCGCATGCCATTCACGCGTTCCGAACACGATGGTTGCCACCCCGGGATGCGGAACTGCCACATACACAATACGAGGTCGGCTCGTCAGATCCGTACATACCAAACGATCCATCCAGACGCTCACCCCAATGGACAGGACAGCCGCGCTGGCGTCTAACTGAGTCTCCAAGTGCGCTCGGATGCCGTGCAGCGCCTCTGCAAACGCGTACACGATCACGAGCTTTGCGCGTGCAATGTCGGCGGCCATGACGTCGCCGAGCTCGATCTGGATCCGGTCGCTGAGCGCACACTGCGCGACGTCGCATCGCGCTCTCTTTACAAGCGCACTGTCAATCTCCACGCCAAGCGCCTCGCATCCGTAGCGCTGGACGCCTGCAATGAGCCACCGGGCGTCGCCGCAGCCGAGGTCAACGAGCAGCTCGTGGCGCGCGAGAACAGCGGCGGGCGCTTTGCGTGCGTCCAGAGCTGCCCAGACAGCGTCCATGACGCGTGGAGGTGAGGGCGAAAAGGGCGCGAAGAGCATAGCTTGTGGCCCATCAGAAAGCGTCAGCGCTTGCTGGGTGCGTGCTTTCGCGGCGGCCAGCACGAGTGCGCGCACGCGCGCGCGACGATCTTCTGCCATCGAGTTAGTTGCGTGGATATATTTTGACATATCTGTAATTTTGGACCGGTTGATTTTCGACAGTGTGGCTTTTCACGATGAGATCCATAGACATAACGACACCACCTTCTTCCAGCGTGACGCCGCGCACAGACGATCGGGCGAGTCTCGC
>JAASGD010000691.1:0-17758 GCA_023334115.1 Globisporangium megalacanthum | reverse complement strand
TACAGTGCGCGCCAAAAAGTAAGGGACAGCTCCAAAAACATTTGGGAAATAGACTCACTTTTTCAAAAGTGTGTCTCCAAACGAGCTTTCTCACATCTGATAGAGCACAATGAGAGCTTTCTACTGGTGAAATCTGAGCTCGATTTGACCACTCCACGCCTCAGGACGATCAAAAGAAATTTAAACCAATTCTGTACACACGCCAAAATGATAGGGACAGGCACTTTTACCTTGATTAAAGTATGGTTCAATTAATGACTGGAGAGAAAATAATATGAATTTCAGTATGTGGTCGATCAAAAAAAGAGGACGCCATCAACGTGAGGCGACCCTGGCACGGCATGACCACGAATGAGGCTGAGTACTGTTGGTATGTTGTTCTTCTCTGCGCGGTTGATGACGTGGTGTGTGGTGCATTGAGTTTGCTATACTGCAGCCCAAGATACAGTGAAGGAAACGAGGCGTTGGTGTTTTTGGATGATTTTTGGTAGAATAAATCATGAACGCCAGAATCACAAGCCAACGCAACTCCAGCAGCAGCGAGGACAAATGGATGTGGCTCAAGACACCCACACACACATCCAATAGGGCATTGGCTTGCTATGTACAACAATGCATGTCGTAAGGCGAAGCGACAAGCTCAAGAGAGCGCTTCACGTTGATGGCGTCCTCTTTTTTTGATCGACCACATACTGAAATTCATATTATTTTCTCTCCAGTCATTAATTGAACCATACTTTAATCAAGGTAAAAGTGCCTGTCCCTATCATTTTGGCGTGCGTACAGAATTTGTTTAAATTTCTTTTGATCGTCCTGAGGCGTGGAGTGGTCAAATCGAGCTCAGATTTCACCAGTAGAAAGCTCTCATTGTGCTCTATCAGATGTGAGAACAGCTCGTTTGGAGACACACTTTGGAAAAAGTGAGTCTATATCCCAAATGTTTTTGGAGCTGTCCCTAACTTTTTGGCGCGCACTGTACGTGTCAGACATGAAATGTGTTTGAATGGTCCTGCTTGTATCTCAAAGAGCTTTCATATGAAGGACAAACCTCGCTGATCTGCGCAGTATTCGAAAAAAAATTCACATTTAAAAACTTTGTATGGAGCTTAGCCTCCTTGACTCAGAGACTGGGTGTTAATACACAATCTCTGAGTCAAGGAGGCGAAGCCCCATACAAAGTTTTAAATGTGAAAAAAACTTTTCGAATTCTGCTAACTTAGCAGCTTTCATAATAGGAAATTAGCCCATATTATGGGCTAATTTTCTCAGTTTGCGGACATATTGATTTTACCGCGTCGTAAAGGATGGTCATTCCAACCAATCGAAACGATACAGAATCGTATTGCAGCTAATGGATGACGAAACGAGAATCAATCACAGGGCTGGATCTAAATTCGGACGTTTTCGGACATATCTGTCCGAAAGTGAGAAAAATATTTTATCGGGCCATACTGGACGCAAGTCAATTGCATACCTAAAAATACCGGTTGCTTTCGGACACAAACGTGCCAGTAATAGAATATCAAACCGATAGTCATGATCACTAGCGAGTACAAGACATGATTCGAGCACTCGTCCCAGCCAACACGCAGAAGGCGAGAGCGACGGCACTGAAAGCGTTCGATCGCTTCCTTGAGGATGAAGAGATGACCACGACGGAGTTGTACGCTGAAATTGCCACGGATGCGACTGGTGATAAGCTCTTATTTCCCTAGACAAGTTTGCGCTTCATCTCGCGTTCAAAGCGGCTTAAAAGGGAACGTTGCTGGCGAGGAACGCTGTGCTTAGCTACTTTGGCCACCTCAATAACCACATTCTTGACCAAACACCAGCGCTCGAGGCGGTCGCGGGGCGGCGTCTTCAGCGTTTGGCCGCAGCTTTCGATCGTTAGTGCGCAAAGCGGAGCAACGAGTATGCAAAGCAGGCTCCGCCAAGGACGCGCGCGGACTCGCTCTCACCATTTCAAGCGCGCGCAAAGCGCGACTGATTACATGGACGTCGCGCTGTTACTGATGCTATGGCATTTGTTGGGGCGTTCATCGGACGCAGTTGCGCTGGTAAAGCAACAGCCCTCGGTCTACCCTGGTCAGTACGCCTTTTGCCTTTGTGGTTGTTTTGCTATTACTTAGAGAAAGGACAAATGTATGTGTCTCCCATGGCTGCGTGTTCGTCACGTTCAAGCGGATCAAGTCAGCAACTATTCAGCGAGCGTCATTATTCACTGACATTTCGCGTAGCACGAGCTGAGCGTTTCATGCGCTCGCTGTGGCGGCCATGATGTCAGGTTGCCTGAGCGCGTTTTCTTTCGACCACATCCCGCGAGATCCAGCTGATTCTATTGAAGAGAGTGTAAGCAACACGCCGCTCCGCGATCTACTCGCTGCAGCACCGACGCCAGTGTTCTCCAGCAGTACTGCCATACAACCCCCTCCTCGACGCCTGGCCCCCTTCGGCGTCCAAGATTACGTAAACAAGCTTCTCCTTCGCTGGAGCGCTGAGTGCGAACGGTTCGGTTTACAGCTGACCAGTGGGCTCACATACCACTCGTTTCGGCGCGGAGCAGCGTAGACGGCGAATGGCGACTGCAACATCAACTTTCCGTGGATCCTGGATCGTGGAGGTTGGGCAACGAGTTCCATGAGCAAGGGGCTCAACTACTGTACATACAGACAACGACCGAAAAAGACGGCAAAATCATTTTCAGTTTGTGTAGACTTGCTGTTGGCTTGAGTCAAAGGATTGCATTTTGATTGGACAAAAAAGAAGAGTGGACCAACAACAAGAGCAGATATAATTCACTTTCAGATCAACATTTCAACTGAAAAGAAAATTTGGTTGTTGGCGTTCATTTTGAACAAGTTGTTTGGACAAAATTCTGGTCTTTGTGTGGTGTTTTGGTTTTGTTTGCCGTCTTTTTCCGTCGTTGTCTGTAATCAGCTTCACACACAAAGACCAAAAAGTGGCACGCACTCTGGCTGGTTGGGACCACAAACGCGTGGCAAAGCTTCCAAATCTCTGGTGCTTCGACCCCCTCGTGTTATCAAAGATCATCGCGATCTAAGCGAAGCTGCTGGTCTCGTGTGTTGGAGTCGGAGCAAGATGCTGCTACAACGCGGAGGTGCTCGAGGTGCTCATGGCATCTATTGTCTTGCACTACACTGACATCAGAGAGCAGTGTGAGTCGTCTCCGTACATCACAAAGGTGCGCAGTACTTTGGTAAATGCTGGCAAACCGAAACCGAGTTCGCCAGCTGGGTTCTCACCATCCAGGTAGACCTCGCCGCCGATCCGCAAAGCCAAACACACCAACCGCACGGTCCTCCGCTTGCGAGCTCTGAACTTGTCGAGAATCATACGAAGCTTATCCAGCGTCTGACCAAACAGACGCTCGCGCTGGAAGCGCGTCTCGCTCAACTGGAGAAGCAAGCAGCGGTTTCGCTCCCCGCGCCGCTAGCGGCTTTGCTCCCCGGTCCGCCAGCAAGCCCAGTCGCAATAGCACTTGATGCAGACGACGGCCTTCCTCGCTGTCGCGCGGGCAAAGGCCATTTTGCAGGTGTGGTTTGATGGTTCTACGAGGGGGGATGGCACAAACTAGACAACCGTCAGCGCTACCACGGCACCGAAGCAGCAGTCTCCTACCTAGGCTCTTTCTGCAAAAGTACTCACTGGTCGATGGTGATCAGCCTTCGAAGGAGCGCGCGCTGGAGGTGGGAGCGGAAGCCGAGAAGAGTCTGCTGACGTGGCTTCGTACCGAGAACATTCACGTCAGAGCTGTAGGCAGCGTGATCAAGGCTATGAAGAAGATGCAAAGCGAAGGCAAACTCGACGCACTTATTCGCCAGTTTCTCGCCCGTGCAGACGGCGGGGCGTTCGTTGACAACCTTCCGGCCGGGAGCTTCGCCAAGATGATTCCTGAGCGCTAAAAGAAACAGTGAGAACGTCAGCGCACTGCATACCCATGCTCACATAAAATTGCATACTGACTCGCACACTCACGGCTCGCTCTTCCACACTCTTCGTTTCCACTCGGTCGCCACTACCACGCTCTGCACGACTGACACTGACGAGCTGGCGGTGCGCGCCACTGGCTGCCTTTCAGCGCTCGTTCCTCCGTTGCTCTTTGGCGACCTGCTCGCACCCACACACAACACACACACAACAGTCAAACACTTGTAAGCATACAGCAGCCACCATCGGAACGTAGAATCGGAAACTTACCACTCACGGTTCACTCGCCCCTCCTCTCCGCTCACTCTGAGTCGTCGCCCTTCTCGCACTGCACGAGCGGCATCGCCAGGCAGGCGGCACGCGCGAGTTACTGTGTCTTGGCGCTCGCTCGCCGATCGCACCAAAACGTTCAAACTACCTTCACAGCTAATTATCAGCAGCAGTTCTAGTGACCAAGACTTGTACGTCTTACATAATGTAAGCGCGATATTGGTTAGGAAGACATACCGCTATTCAAAATTTAATAATGTACTACGTAGATATTTCTTGTCTTCACTGGTACCTAAAAATGGTAATTTTCGAGCTCTCGTGATTTCGTAATATTTGAATGCTGCTGTTTGTGATGCTTTGTTGAGGACGCAAACACGTGCGTCCATGCCTCTCGAGCCAGGAGCATGTACACACAAGTTTTCGTTGCGTCTCAATAAGAATTACGATTTTTTTTCTATTTTTGTCGGAAATTTTCGGCCTCATTGACTCAGAGACTGGGAGTTTTAACACCTCCAATCCCACATGTTGTCTTATACAACATAGCTCAAGATGTTGTATAAGACAACATCTTTTATTCATAGCAAAGTTATGTCGTATAGAGCATAGTTTGTTTCATATGCGAAATTTTGATCAAGCTGCGACGGCCTGTCTTTCGCACTCAGTTGAACTATCGCAAAAGATGCTGATTACATGCCACTCTTCATGCCACTCTTCGTACCACGCTTCGGAGGTAAAAAACGAGCTAAATGAGCAAAACCGCAATCACTGTGATGAGTGGCTGCGATCGCGAGACCACACATGCGCGCCAGCTCCAGCGAGTGCTCATTCGAGAATTTGCCGGCGAGAGACCAAGGGGACAGAACGATGCAACGTCGGTTGAAGCATCAAGGTGAGTGCATGCGCGTGTGCGCGCACGACACAGATGACGACAATATGTGCCTATTGGAAGTGGTGTTTGAACGCAGGTGTGCCCCCAAGAAACAGATACATTGACATTGTGTTCGCATGCGCCGTCCAAGAAAGAAGACAGTGCGCGCCTGCTCAGAGCCGAACGATACAATATGTGCAGGCTTCCAAGCGTAAGTTCGAGGCTCGCAGACACCTTCGCCGGCGGCAAACCCGTGTCAGGCTCCCCACAAGCTAAATAATGCAATCAGACACATGGCGACCGCGCTTACGTACGCCAGAAGTTTGGAGACACACAGTGACAGCCAGCTTGCGCGCGAGTGGCTGTTTGCAAGTCGGTGCAGGTGTCCGACTGCTCGATCACAGACGTGGAGTTCCCATTCGCACGGTTACGGAACTCAGAAGCACGAGTGATACAGTCTCAGGTCGCTTTGTCGATGCTTTGTTGTGCGCTTGTTGTGCAACGTTTGGGAAGTGTTGTGTTGGAGTGGAATAGAAGTGGATTCAACATTGCATGGCACGCTCACCAGCACACGCTTAATGAGACTGGGTCCTACCATCGTGCCACTTGGACGGCGAGGGTTCGAATCCCGGCAGACGCGACTCTTTTTACTGCTATTCCTACCGTTCTCGTCCTTGTGAATGTCTACCTCGTCGATTTGCTTAGTGTAGCAAGAACATGTTTGAAGACCCATGTGCTGGCAAATGCAGCCAAACACTTGGCAGATAGAGTCCCCAATCCTTTCTGCTTGCAGAGGCGGTGTGTTTTGATAAACACCTTGGTTGTGCTTTTTGGGAAGTCCTTGTAAAGATCCACCACATGGATGTGCTGTGTGTTGAGTGAAGCGCAACGATATGTGAAGTGCGCGCGTGCTGGCAAAATTCAAGCAAACGTTTAGCACACAGAGTCCACGATCAACTCTGCATGCAGAGGATGTGTGCTTTGTCAAACACTCCCCCGATTGTGCATTTGAGGAAGTAGTCCTTGCGCAAATGGCGAGGGGGCGGCGCACGTTGAGTGCGCGACGAAAAGTGGTGCACAACAGCGCACCAACATCATGTAGCCAAAAAACGCACAGCCCGCGACGACCGCGGCAGGCGAACTCGCACCGATCGACTTCTGCGTGCCGGTTGCTGGTTGCGCGCATCGCTCTCACTATCGCTGTCAACAATGAGTGACACTAGCGCAGCAACTGGCAAACAAACATGGGCTAAGGTGGATGAGAAGCACTCGAGCGTGGTGTTGACTGAGGGTGTAGTGAGTGAGCACCTTCAAACCACAGCGTTGTCGTGAGCCAAAACATTACGTTTCAAAGCAAAAGTGGCTCATGTTGATGAGTCTCGCCTTGTTTGCATCTCATAGGTAGTGCACGAAGTGGTCACCGTGCGCACACTCATCAGATTTTGGTGGGCTTGGATAACAAAATGATTTGCAGTTGAATCTGCTCAACTCGGTCGTGTCGTTGACAACACAAAGAAAATCGTGGTGGGTGCAAATTATGCCGTCTTGGACAACATCCTTTTTTCGATCCGTTCAAGATGTTGTAGAATTGCCTTCAATCGTGCTTTCAACTTTTGTTGGGGAGCTCGCGTCTTTTTATGGGACCAATACTGAAAAACTATATGTGAAGCATGTTGACTTATACAACATCTTAAATTCGCGATTGGTTATATTTCTAGGATTGGGGGAGTTAACACCCAGTCTCTCAGTAAAAATAGAAAAAGGCATTTTTTCCTTCGAATTTTTGGAGAAATAATTGATATGTTATCGCAACATTCCAAACGCTGATCGCGACTGGTTTCGGTTGTCCTCTCCTCTTTGAGCAAGCGCCTTGCGTGGTACTGGTACAATGCACCTGTCTGGTGCCAGTTTAGGATGCGTAATACTCAGTAAGGAGCGCGTCGCATGTCAGTGTTTGTCGTGCCTCGCTCTCTACGTTCAGCTCCTTCACCACCGCACTGTTCGCAGCACGTTACAAGTTGCCGCCTCCGATCCGATCCGCTAGAATCAGGGCCATAATTTATCGGTGATGCTATGATCCATGATTGGCAAGAGTGGTACGGGTATGATTTGTCCAGGATTTTGGATACAGTATCGTCCATGATCGAAGGAATATAAAACCGCAATGTTTTATTTCTAGCCGCGAAAATAAGATCGTTTAAAATACCGCGGGCCGATTGGCTGTCACGCATTCGGAAAATCTTCCCCTGCGCATAAATCGGCGAGAAAGCGCGGCAAGCGGCTCGCAACCTTCTGCACGCGCGCTTTCAAAGAAGCAAAGAGCAGCAGACGCGAAGATCAAGGTGTGTGACCTCACGGTGCTGTGTTGTGGGTGTCGTGGCGACCTCAGACAAGCGTAACTGCGTCACAGATGGAAACCGACCGCGAAAATGACATGCATGAGCCAGAGCCGATGGAAACCGACCGTCCGGACGATAGGCTTCACGACTTGGCGATTACGAAAACGTTGGAAGGTGTGTAGCGTCTGTTGCATCGAGGGAGGAAGGTACAGCGACTCATCTTGCGCGCTTTGAAACAGGTGATGCGTATGAACAAATTGAACGTGCTGAAGCTTGCCAAGACCCGCAAGCGACGCAGCCCGCAGCGTCATCACCGTCTGGCTCGGAGGCGAAGACCACGCCCGCCACGCAGACGTCCGCTCCGGTCGCGCCCCGAAAGAGCCCGAGGCTTCTCGCTCAAGTTTCGTCTGCCGACAGCTCCGTGCCTGATCTCAAGCTGGAGAAGAAGCAACCCGCAAGCTTCGCGCCGGATGAAAAGCGTGTGACGCGCACGGCGTCGACGAGGTACTTTGCGGCTGGGCGGCTCTTCCAAAACCAAGTTGTGTCCTCATGTCATAAGGGACATAACCATTTTGAGAGGGTTTGTATTCTTTAGAAGTACATTGGTGTCGCCTTTGACAAGAGGAATACGGTAAAACGCAAAGCTATTAATCTTAATTGTTGTCATTTCTTGTACCACTCCTTTTTGATATGTAAATTTATACATAATAAACTTCTATTTAATCACGAATGTCTGTAAAAAGTGAACCCTCGCGTATGCGGTCGAAAATGCTAACTTCACTGGTCCTTTGTCGGTTGGGCTCAAACTTGCCGGGCATGTTCACCAGTGTGTTTAGTGAAACTCACCAAAGTTTCATTAGCTAGATCGTCATGGCTGTTGAGATATCATGCCCCATCGAAATCTTCTTTAGCCGTGAGTGCCGTTTTTCTGACGAGGTGGCCGCTGGACGGATAAAGAATTTTTGCCGAGAAACTATTTCTAGATACTTTATTCAAGTCAATTTCGTCGCTATGGCTATAATCTTAAATATCACAGTTTGAATCGTATTTTCAAATAAAAGTCAGCCTTTTGACGGTGTCACCATAAGCTCGCGAATGCTCCAATCAACAAGTGCTCGTGTGTACATCCTCACTTTTACATGGTCTTTATAGTGGTCAATTTTGCCGTGATGAGAGAACAGACCAGTGACGTTCTAGAACACTGCCATAAAAATGACCCGAAAACGGGCCCCTTCTTACAGACATTGATGATTAAAAAATATATTTAAAATAAAAGATTATTATGTATACATTTACATATCAAAGAGGAGTGGTACTAAAAATGACAACATAGTTTAGGGTATACAGGCCTCCTTCAAAATACATTAGAAAAACATATGGAAAAAATATAGAGTATCGTGGGTTTTCGAGAGATAGAGATATAAGAAACCGCAGGAAGCTGTCATTCTGCTATCTGCGCAACGTTGGCGGCTCAAGGCGACAACTTTGCAGGTGCTCGACCAGCTCGAACATCTCCTCTTCAAGGATGCGAGTGTGACGCCAGCAGTTCGCGATGGAAGTGCTCGACACAGCGCAGCGCCTCTTTAGCCCACGCATCGCCTCTAGGACGTCTGCTGTGTGTAGACTGCTAATGTCGCTTTCGAGGGCGGCTGATCCAGTACGATCGGCACAATCGAAAAGATCGTCGAGTCTGTCGACGAGCTGCTTACTTCGAAGCTCGCTCACCTTGGCCCTGAACATCTGTATGACGCCTGCATCTAGTGGCTGCAGATAGCAGGTGGTGTTGGGTGGTACCATTTTTATCTCAATGTTCGTGAGCTCGACGTCGGGTTTGTGAGACGACACGTTGTCAAGCAAAAGCAGCACTTTTCGCTTCTGTTCGCGCATGAAGCTGTCGAACTGCTGTACCCACCCGACAAAGATGCTGGTGTTCGTCCATGCTTTGGCCGAGCTATCATACTGCAGCCCGAGCTCCTCTGGACTCTGATCAAAAGAGCACCACGGCTGCCGAGCCTAGCCAATGAACAAAAGCGGTGGCCGCGCGCTGCCGTCGGCGTTGCTGGGCAGCTCGATAGTAATTCGATATTTGCTCTGCTTCCGATCGGCCATTGCAGCAGACGAGATGGACTTGTTGGAGGCGGCACAGTAGAAAAAAGCAGTCTCGTCCATATTGAATATGCAGCTTTAGCATAGCCGAATGTTGCTCGCCGTAGCTCTTATCGACCTTCTTCTACTGTTGCTGGGTCTGCTAAACGTGCTTCGCCGTGCATGCGCCGTGAGGCAAGCTGATACCACCTCCGGAACCGATAGAGCCAGCCCTTGCCGAACTTTAGGGTTGCGAACTTCTTCACCTCGATGCCGGACACAAATGGCAAAAAAGCTGCGCGAATCTTTCGGCCTTGTGCGTGATTGTTGATCCCGTGGCGAGAGTGACACCCGGCGCTTCACACCGCTCGACCCATGCCACAATCACTGCTTCGAGCTCGGGCCACCGCGCCAAATGCACAGTCTTGCGCGACACCAGCATCGCTGGTCCTCGCACTCGCTCGGCGCTGTTGAGCTGTCAGTGAGAGTCGACTTGGGAAGCTGGCGCGGCAACGCGAACGTGCGTGAGGCCCACTTGCACAGCTCACGTCGGGACATGGTCGGGTCGGCTTTGTGCTGTGCGCGCAACAACTCCTTCTGCTCGAGCGCCAGCCGTATACACGTGGCCGCCATTGCTCTGCCGACGCTGTTTGTGAATGGCGCTCTACCAGTTATTTTTTCTGTCGAAGCTAATTATGGATTTGAGGAGGGAATTACGTAACAGTGGTGGCCGATATTTTGAAGGAGGCATGTACTATTTATGCACGGTATAATATGCGTATAGTTTCTAAAAGTATTGTAATCGGAGAGGGTATACAAACGGCAGGACCTGTTAGCTCAATTTCGCTGTTTATCCCCATGCACCAAGATGAAATCGGAATAAACGAAAAGTCCGCCTGTTGGATCCTTCACACATGCGTCTATGTCATTAGACTTCATGTTAGAATTGGCAACATAAAATGTCGCGCCTGCGCTTGGAAAATGCGCCATGTCATTTTGGCATGTTTTCAAATCAATCCAACATGAACATCACCGATGTTGTATTTTTGGTCGAAAATTCGAAGAGCGACCAAGCATGTTGGAGATCCAGCATTTGATTTGCAGTTTGTCTGTGGCCCTTTTACCAAAGGTGCAACTATTTGAGGCTTTGCAGGACTTTCTTTGCTCAATAGGAATGATTGTATGTGTGATAGACGCTCCTACCAGCGCCACTGACGCGCACACTAATCAGTTACACACGCAAACGCAAGCCAAAACGGCTCACACAAGTACTGGCGACTCATTGCTGCTCTCACTCGCGACCTCTGCCGCCACCACCTCCTCCGCTGGACCCGCGACGTCCGCTGTGGTTTCCACGTCCGCCGCACTCGCGAGATCTGCCGCCAACACCTCCGCCGCACTCGCCCAGACCGCCTGGCCCACACTCGCTGCGACCACCTCCGCAACCACCTCAGCCACCACGCCAGACACCACCTCTGTAACCACCTCAACCGCCACCATCACCACACTCGCCGCTGGCACGCTGCTCTCTGCGGCGCTGCTCTCTCTCCCTCAGCGGCACTCGCAGCAGCGGTGCTCTCGTCGTTCTCTACTGCCGCGTCGGCGGCGACTTGTTCAGCATCTCTCGAGTCGCCGCCGACGCTCTTCACCACTGAATGGGCCTCCTCTGCCTCGTCTGTCACCGCTGTGGTCGCACGCTCGGCAGTCGAAGCCGCCCACGCCGTGTCAATTGCTGCCTCCGCGAGGATTTCACGCTTGGCGGCCGTTTCAGCGGCGGCAGCACTCTCAGCCGCTGTGTACTCTGCGACGTCGTCGCCGTCCTCGCCGACCTTTTGCTCTACCTCGCTGTCAGCGATCTCGAGAACGACGGGGTTGGCCGCGCTTGCTGGGCGCTGAACCTGTTTGCCGAGCACTCTTCCCGTGCGACGCATCTGGATGTCGCGGCCAATAGACGGGGCAGACCGGTCCTCCCTGCCTGCTCACACATTGTGCCAGATTTGGTGGCATGTGAGGCCGTTGTACCCTTGGCGGCCTGTGTCTCTGTTGCAGAGCCACACACTGCACACACACATGTCCTTAAGTCACGAGCCATTGAGTAGCCACCCACAAACAGCGAAAGCAGCACGAACCGCGCGGTGCTCACGCTGCGGTTCTCACGCTGCACGCTCCGCAATAGTACTTTGAGCCTTGGCGCTCTGCCTTCGACGTCTTGAGCACGCTGCAAACTTTACACTGGCGTTGGCGCCTCTTGCGCACGCTGTTCAGCTCTTGGTAGTCTGGATTTTCGAGCAGCTCGTGCTGGGTCGAACGACACGTTGTCCAGTCGGCGAGCCACCGCTGGTCGAGCATTCTGTGTAGGCATACAAACTCACTGTCTGCAACATCAGCACCAATTGTGAGACCATCTTCAATGAACGTACTGGCTCGTCAAAGTCCGCGGCTGTAACCTTGCGCAGCTGAACCTGGAGCTCGGTCAAGAACTTGGCGTGGTCTGGCACCTTCTCCCCTCTTTCCTTGAGAACTTCGCGGTGCACCACGTATGCGTCCACGAGTACCATGTCCAGCAACCCAACAAAGATCGCCTTGTAGCACTTTTTGAAGACCACGGACATCTGGATCGAGTACCTTTGTAGACGCAATTGGTCGTGTATGTCGACCCCGCCCATCCAGCGCTGGTAGTCGCGCACAAGGGACGGGAAGGGGACGACAAGGCACTCGCCTCCAGGGAGCCGACGAACTGTTCATGTAGTACATCCAACATGAGCAGCCATACATGTTGCCATATCCAACATGTCACCAGACAACATGTTGTCAGATATTGGCAAACAAGTTGCCAAATCCAACATGATCACACCAGCATGTAGTCATATCCAACATGCGCTCTGTACCGAATGTTCCGGCTTCCTTGCTCGCTCCAGTGGCCAACAGGTACACGGGCTTGTTGAGGTACCATAAACAAGCCGACATCTACGCACACGCCTTTGAAGCGACGAACTTGGCGGTCCCCCGGGGAATTTTTGCCGGTCTGGCGCGCTTCTTGCGGCCGAGCGCCACCGGGAAGCAGATGCGCCGAGTCTGGATCGTGCCGATCGAATAGATGTTCCGATGTAGAAGCTGGAGTGCCAACTGGACGCTCGTGTAGAAGCGATCCTTTACGACCACATGAAACACGCCGTCCGCGCGGGCAGGCAGCACCGCCTCGAGGTTTCTGATCACGGCGGCGGGCCTCGTGTTCGGGTCGACTGTCGTAGTCGCCTGGCGTCCGATCTCGTCCTCATGCTGCGTCTTTCCACAATAGAGCTCATGTCTGTCCAACATGTAGTCCAACATGTTTGCGTGAGGATGTTGCCCGATCCAGCATGTTTATCTTGCGACAAAAAAGGAGCAGACATGAACACGTGCAGACATGCAAGCTGACAGCACACACACACATGCACATACAGGTACGCACCGCGCGCAATACGAAGCCGCCGCATAGCACGTGAGGAACAGCTTCGTCCCCCATTTGTGAGGGTTGTCCTTCAGGTACTGCCTGGTGTGGTTGTACCGACTGCGCGATGGGATGATTGCCTCGTCGGACGCCAGCACAGCTGGTGTACGAAAACCTTCTTTGAATGTGCGCTGGAGCGTGTCGATGACCGACCGCATCTTCCACGCACGATCGGTATCTGCACGCTTGTCGGCGTTGTTGGTGAAGTGGATGTTCTTCATCACGTGTTCGAACCAATAACGTGCGATGTACTGCCCGAATATGCCTGCTGGCACCGCCCCTCTCGCTGATGTTGCCCAATGGTCGGAGAGCCGGCGCTTGCGAGGCGCAAGCATGCGCGCGATCAGCAGTCCCACGCACACGAGAAGTTCGTGTGGTAGGATGTCCCGCTTTCTGACCTCCGTGCGCAGGATCTCCTCCCTCGGTCTCGTACTTGCGGCGTCTTGGTTCGCGTTCACCGTGTCGACCCACTTTGCCATCTGTTGCAAGCAGTAGCGGTTTGACTCGCGGGCGATCTTGCGCCAAAGAGCTTTTGGCATGAAGTAGAACAGCAAGTCGAGCGGCGATTCGGCGACCGACTCCGATGCGAACATCGGACCTGTCTCGCCATCGAACAACCCTGGATAGTGCTCGTCTGCTGGAAACTCAGAATGATCTGCACAACATGTTGGACATACATGTTGGATATACATGTTGGATGTATCACATGTTGGATGTACATGTTGGAGAAGACAACATGTAGACGTACCGAGCTCCCAGCCGTTAGTCGCCATCCGTCGCATTCACACAACGTCAGTCGCGAGATGCACAAGCGTGTCACGATCAGGAGCTGGGCTCTCCTCGTCTGCGTCGTCTTGCATGTCCGGCAACTCGCCGTCGCTATCGTCCAAGATCTCGTCGTCGCTGTCATTATCGTTGCGAACGACGACCTCGGCCTTGTCAAGCCACGACTCGGTGTCGCTGGTGCCACTCTCCGACTCGAGCTTCTCGTACGCGTGCGTCTGTCCTGAAATAGAGATGTTGACGTCGTCAGTACGACCCGCAGCCGAGCCCTCGTTCCTTGCGGGTTTGGTGATGGTGTTGGTTCAAAGTCTTCGTCCTCGTCGGCCAATACAGCACGCCTGGCCGCACATCTTGGTGGTGGTGTCGCGTTCACCACCACAGATGCGCGCTCACGCGCACCTTGCTCCTCCGCATCTGCTGCGGCTTGTAGCTGCCAAGCTTTCGCGGCTCCGCGAACGTTCGCAGCATCCGCGACAGCTGCAGTCTTTGCAGCTTTGGTTGCTGCCCTCTTGCTTGGCTGCGTGGTTGCCTTACGCTTGACAGCAGCCCGAGTTGGCACCAGTGCTGGCGGTGGTGGTGTGGTCGGCGGTGGCGGTGGCGAGCTTGCCACCGTCGCCGCAGCATCGTCAATCGTGTCGGGGGCAGCTGCCAATGTCGCTGGCTCTGGTTCTGGTGCTACTGACTGCTCAACGTGAGTAGCACCAGTACTAATGCTACTATCACCCGCTGCCGGATCAGTTGTCGCGTCACCACCAGCAGCGGCAGGCCCTGTGGCCTCGTCCGCCGCCGCGGTGGCGGCTGAATCGTTCGCCTCGTTCGCCTCGTTCGCCTCGCTACTCACCTTCTTCTTCGCCGCCTTCTTCGCCGTCCCCTTCTTCGTGGCCACGGCTTTCTTTCCTGCCGCCTTCTTGCCCTTGCCCTTCTTCTCCGCCGCCGGTTTGGTCCGCTTCCGCTGCTGCACGTGTCTCAGCCGCCATCCATGCCGCTTCTGCGGTTTCGGACGCTGCTGCTCTGCCTATCGGGCTCCTCGGTTTTGGGATTGTGTTCCCTGGTGAGTTGGTCTGTGCGGTTTGAATGAGTGTGGCGGTTGTCGAGCCTCTCTCTGCCAAGAGAACAACGCGCTCGTCAACCGGTAGTCCTTCAAGTGCCGCACGGAACTGCTTGCTCATCTGACGCATGGCCATCGTCAACTCCTGTCTTGCCTTGTCAGTCAAAATAGGAATGAGGAGAAACTTGGGAAAGGATCTGTGGCTGTGGCGTACCCAGAGAAGTGTTTGTTCTCCTTTCTCTCGTCCCGTCCCACAGTCGTCTCTGTTTTGCACTCGCTCATACCTACCCCTGTGCATTTGAGTCGAAATCCTTGAGCGACCTTTTTGTGCAAATCTGCTTTTGACTTGGAGTTTGTATCAAAACGATTTTTCCGAGCCATTTCATATATTAACATGTTGGAGGTCGAACATGTGAAAATTACACATGTTGCCAGATCCAACGTTGGTACTTGGGGGTTGATAAATTTAGTACTCGCTGCAAGAGGCAGTGAGGGGCGACGAAAGTACAGACAACAACGGAAAAAGACGGCAGACAGAAAAACATGGCAAGTAAAACCAAAACACCACACAAAGACCAGAATTTTGTCCAATCAACTTGTTCAAAATGAACGCCAACAACCAAATTTTCTTTTCAGTCGAAATTTGATCTGAAGTGAACCATTTCTGCTCTTGTTGTTGGTCCACTCTTCTTTTTTGTCCAATCAAAATGCAATCCTTTGACTCAATGCCAACAGCAAGTCCATACAAACTGAAAATGATTTTGCCGTCTTTTTCTGTCGTAGTCTGTATTTGTCTCAGTGTGATATTGATATGGTTGAGGAGGATGAAGGAAAGGCAAGCAAGGAAGATCGCGGACACCACTCTACTCGCTAACAGCGTACTTCTAGTCACTCGCTAACCACACAGAGTAGCCAGGTAGCGAGTAACTGTGTCGTGTGCCACTTCTGTTCGAATCTGCGCTTTTAGGGGTAATCGCCAGAATGTGAGTAGTCTGAGAACTTTCCGCAAATGTGTGAACCAGGTGTCAGGAAGTGAGTGCGCACTTAAAGACAAAACTTAGCGGAAATCCAGTGACTGCGATGCGTGTCCAGACGTACATCGAGCAGCGCGCAGCTCACAAGCGACAGAAGCGCAGGACCGACCCATGGGGCACACGGCGCTCGCGCAAGGCACGCTACAGGAAGTTGAGAGCGCCGGTTACGGACAACCAGTTTCGTGCGATACGGGTCAGCTATGGAGGCAATCTCATCGGCGGATGTTTTGGTACGGCTGGGCGGCGAAGTCAAGCGGCAAGAGTAGTCGCAAAACGTCATCGATCTCGTAAGCAGCAGTGACGAAGAAGTGCTAGACGACAGCGAAGAAAAAGAGGAAAGCCAAGAGCAGGACGAGGACGACGAGAAGCAGTGCGACGACTACGACGAGCAATTTGGGGACAGCGAAGAGCTACTCCAGAACAAGGACTTTTGGTACCAGGGCGACGCCGAGCGCGACGTGGACGGCGACGACCAAGACGAGAGCAGTGTGGAGCAGAGCGAGGACGACGAGAAGCTGAAGGCGAGAACGTGGTCGAGCAGAATTGGGGCGAGCCAAGCGAGGAGGAAAAAGACGACCACTTGCCCGACTCGGACAAGAGCTCAGATGGGCCTTGCAAATGGCCTGTCGGGGTGCGCGAGTTGGGAAAAACGAAAACCCCGAACGGATCAAGCTAAAGGTCACGGGATCGGTGGATCCGTGCGACTGCGTAGCCAGTTGCTCGTACTACAGCTGCATCAACGCAGAACTTGGCTACTTCTGCGACGCAAGTAACTGTCTGCTCGGCAGTCTTTGCGGAAATCGACTTCAGATAAAGTCGTGTCTCCAGCTCGAGAGAGGGTAGTTCGGCTACGGAGTCCGAGCGACAGCAAAGATCAAGCGAGGCGAGCGCATCGCCCAGTTTTGGGGGGGGTGCTCTCAACGTTTGACTTTAAAGCCGCCGACACACAAGTCAGTGACTACGCGCTTGAGACGGGTGAACGGAGCCCGGACAGGGCGACAATCTACATCGACGCAGCCCCCGCCGGAGGGATCGCGAGATTCACCAACCAAAGCTGTGCTGCCAAGACTGTCGTCGTGGAGAAGCGCTACCGCCGCCGACTCGCGGTTGTAGCGATCGCTATTGAGGACATCGAGCCCAGCGAGATCGTGACTGTCGACTACGGGAAGAATCTGTGGTTCGACTGTGCGTGCGGATCTACATCTTGCGTTGGTAAAGCCCAGTGAATACATTCATCATTACTGAGATTGGCATTGCATGGTCACTTCGTAGAACGGAGACCCAGCTCATGGACACCTTCGCAGTTTGTACTGACAAACGAACATCCAGAAGATTCCCGCACATCCATCATGGAGACGTGCCCGCGCTGCGTCGAATGAGTGTACTCACTAACGACAGAAGGCCAAACTGACCGAACAGTACGCATCGAAAACACAAAGATGACATTCAATCACTGTTCCTCAATTAGCTCTACGATATGACATCTACGTTTGTTGTGACCGCTTGCAACTTGAGCACCGAACGCGGTAGTGGCTATACGTTGCGGACTCTCCACGACTTGCAATGCGTCTAGACACCGCCGGACCTGGGCGGATGTTCAGCTGACCGGGCAGCAAGAGGACTGGTTCTTTGACCTCGTCCTCGATTGGTAGGAGCACGAACGTGCCTGAGAACGCTGACGCGTAAGTTGATACCTTGTAACACTCCTCGAAGTAGTCGAACACCGTACCGATTGCCTTCACCGCCTTCAGAGCTCGAATCATATGGCGACACGGTATCCCGTGCTAACTTGGGAAGCAGCACGAGCAGGCATTGGAAGACAGCACCACTCTCCGCTTGTAAACCGGCCGCCGCAGCATTGAGAAGACATGGATGATGTCGTCGCTCACCGGG
>JAASGD010000690.1:0-17776 GCA_023334115.1 Globisporangium megalacanthum | reverse complement strand
TAAAAGTCCGAGCGGTTCAGTGCGCTGGCGTCTGGGACGAGCCAGGACGGGATCACGACTGGCGATCCGCGGTACGTGCGTGGCACGATGACGTAGATTGCGTCAAAGCCCGGTCCGTCCTGCGAGATGAGGGCATCAAGCGTCGGCTGGATCTTCGTGATACCCTCGGAGATCGTCGTGAAGCTGAAGACGACACGAGGGCGACTGAGCGACGTGGACGAGCCGCCGCTACTGGTGAGAAAGTCGTAAGACTGGAAGCTCAGCAAGAAGATGGCGGTCCAGACAGCGCCGCCACAGAGCAACCCCGCGGACCACGTCATCAGCCGCGTGTCTTGGTGCAGCGGCTTCGAAGGCGACGCCGCTCCTACGTCGTTGCCAATCACAGCACGTGGTAGCGGGCGGCATCGACGCCGACAACAATAATGGCGTGCCATGGACACAGCCACAGCCGCTAGCACCGCGAGCATCGACAGCAGCACGACGCGCGGCACCATCACCTTCTCCACGTACAAGTCCACGCATTGCGTGCTGGTGCTGGTATCCACGCTGGAGCGAAGGCTAGACGGCATTTCCTTTCGCGCGCTGAACGGGGATTGAGTGATGCCAAGCCACTCCAGTGTCTGGAGATCCATGAAGGCACGGCCACATGGGACACGCGGGACCATAAGATACTTGTGTCACACGTGTGTGAAGTATGAGAACAGAGCAAACCAACCTTATGTTGGTGCTCTGCGTTCAGGACCTGTCTGGATGGTTGCATGAATGATTGTGCCTACCTTCACACTGGGTTTCCGTATGGTTGAAGGTATGAGTGTCTCCACATTATGGGTGCGCATATCAAACTCATTGATGGCGATACGGTATACACTGTATACTGTGTATTGGACCGAATTGTTGACGAAATAAGTTGACGAATCCTCAACTTATTTATGATAATAGTATATTATACTACACAATTCCCAACCAATGTGAAATGTCAAATCTAAATTTTCAACACACACTGGTTTTCAACGTTTTGGCTTATCAGAATTAAAATGTATTCATTGATACCATTAGTATCACGATACCGGTAATATTCTCATGCATTTTGGCTAACACTTCAAAATCCTATTACTTCTTGTCATAAGCGATGATATAGATTATCAGAGTGATTTGATATTTTATATGCACATCGGGGCGGCCGCCAATGACATGAGAAATACGGTATATCGGTAATTTGCTACCTGGTATGCACAAATATTCTACACCATTTCCCAGATAAAATGCACACTTTCCAAGCAATGTGAAAACGAGGTTTTAGACGAGTAAGGTTTTGGGCGAGTTTCCCAAGCAATGTGATTTCGGCGAAAAAGGGTTCAAGCAAAGCGAACAACAATACGGTGTTTGGAGAGCAGGAGAACGCCTTCGAGCGTTGACCTTGGTGTCGTAGCGACTCGAGTAGTGTGTTTCAGGGGCACCATGGGCACCAGCACCTTCGGCTTGGTGACGTGGAGGTGGGCGCGATGTGGAAGGAAATCTAAAGCGCAAAATTCAGCGGCGGCGTAGCTTTCGCTGGAAATTCGACCAATCATGTGGGACTGCGAATTGTATCCAGTCGAATCGCTAAACAGCGAAGTTCAAATCCTGGTGTGGCTGTGATGTGTTTTTAGCTCCGTTTATGCCCGAGGTCGTCAAAGGCTAATACTGCCGGAAATACTACCGCAAAATGCGGATAGATGCAGCATCCACAAAAAGAATTCCGATACTAAAAATTAGCAGGTGCTGCATTTTTCCGCATCATCAATTTTCGTCTCTTATTAGTCGCCTATTTGATACTTAACCGCCCCTTCCCCTATGTTGTAACGGCAAACATGCTGGAAAAGTTGACATGTGTTACGTAAAACAATTCGTAACAGTAAATGTATCGAAAACCCTTCTTTTTGATACAAACGCGATTTTGCACGAAAACGGCCACATCAACGATTCTCTCCAAATGCACAGGTTTAGGTTGGCGACTGTGAAAAAAAGAGGCTCAAGGTGATGTGCTAGGTGCACACCAAAACGGCCAAAACCGGAGAAACAGTATGAGTGGCGTGCGTGTGCCGCGCCTTTTCTCATTTGAGGATTTGCGCGCGCGCGCAGCAGTTGAGCAGTTGAGCAGTTGAGGTGACCACACGAAGCAAGAAGAAGTAGTTCCGAGAGGCGTTGATGTCCGCTGACGAGTCAATGAGACAGGCGTTGCTTGCTGCCAGGCGAGAAGAGTGGCTTGTGGCCGTTGAAAGCCGTGGACGGCACGCTCCACCTGTGAGACTAATGGTCAAGGACGCCGCATACCTTATTGCCTTCCAAATGGCGAAGCACGCGAGAGACAAGGAGATGGCGGCGAGCACGAGAATCATCACCGCGAAGAAGGGAGGAAAGGGGAGGGCGCGAGCGAATGCGTCACCAAAGAAGGCGGCAGCGAAAGGTAAGAAGAAAGAGGCGGCGTCGGCGATGAGCACGAGCGCGCCGGCGTCGACGACCACAAGGAGTACGAGCCAGGCGATGAGCACGCCAACCACACCGAGCGGGAGGGACACAGCGGTTGCCGAGTGGCCAAGCACTGGTACGTATGCGGAAGTCGGATGTTGTACATACAACATATGGTTATTGACACATGTTGTTTGTGCCAACATGTCAGGTAGAGGCAAGGGTAAGGCACCTGCTAAGAAGCCGCCCGCCAAGTCGAAAAAGCAAGTCGACAAGGAGGCTACAGCGAACGCAGCAGCAGCCGCTCGCGCTGAGGCCAGAGCTCAGCAGCGCGCATGCGCGGCAGCTGTCGAGTCTCTCGGAGAAGAGGAGCGACGTCAAGCGACCATTCGGATCGGGGCCAAACGCCACGAGAGGTCGAGGCTGCATGCTGAGGTGGCTGCAGAGAACACAGCAGCGCTGTTAGCGACACCCAGTCGTCGTCGAACGCAACGAGGCGACGACGACGAGCCGACACCACCGACACCAGCAACGCCGGCGAACGAGTACGATCCTGACGTGAACGTTTCGAGCTCAGCGGAGGTGGACGCCGCGGAGTTTGAGATGCTTGCGTCAGACGACGAGGGCGACAGCGTCGAACCGTGGTTCGACGATGACGTGTTCGAGCGCGACGACGTTCACAACGGGGCGATTAGCGACGACGAGGGTCCGGCAAGCACCCCTGTCACACGCAGTGCCTCGTCGTGGAACGAGATCGACGGAGACGAGTTGCTTGAGTTGTTTCACTACCCCGATCGTTTGCGAAGCATACACGCCAACGGATCGGAGCTTGGTACGTATTGAAGCTCTGGATGTTGTTTGTACAACACGTGAAATTGGCAACATGTTGTATCGCATACATGCAGATCCTTCAAGCTTCCCTCCCGACGTGCACTATCCAGGACTCACGTGGGGCTATTTAAGACCATCACATGCAGTGGTGTCTCTTGCAGACCCACCACTTGGCGTGTTATTGTACTTCATGACACAGTTACTGTGGCGTAAGATTGTGAGAGAGACGAACAGGTACCACCGTTAACTTCTGACGGAATGGGTTGCCCGGATCTTTGCGAAACGGGCGGAGGGCGACGCAAGAACGAAGGAAGAGATGGAAGAGATTCTGGGCAAGGAGGCGCTGGTGAAAGGCGTGCAACCACACGAGATACTCGTGTGCATCGGACTGCTGGTGGCGCGCATGCTGGCGCCGCAATCGCGCCGCTTCAATGACCATGAGGCGGGGCATCCACGGGAGCGGTGCCAGCGCGCACTTTCGGGCGGTTCATGTCGCGGAATCAGTTCACCCACATCATGGCGAACCTGCACTTCACCGACCGCGCGGATTCAAGGTCCTGGACAGACAGGGTGTGGGAGGTGCGCAGCGTTGTCGACGTTCTGCAGCGCACCTCCGCCAGGGCTACGAGAACGTGCCAGTGCTCGCGTTCAACGAAGCAGTCATCCCGTCGAGAAGCCGCTTCAACCCTGCCCATCAGTACCTCAAGGACAAGCTGCACACGTGGGGCATTAAACTCTGTATGACGTGTTGTGCGAAGACAGCGTACTGTCCCCGTACGTCGTGCATGTGTGCCCATGCGTGTGCGTGCATGTTCTGAACCATGCATACCCGCCCCGTGGGTCCCGCAGGGTCACTTTTTTGGCAAAGTCTGACATGTTGTATCTGAGAACATGTTGTGTGCGCGATGTTGTACTTACAACATGCCAGGAGGGAAGTGTGCTGCGGCAAGACTCCACACGCAGCTAAGACGTTGGCCGACCAGAACAGCGGACCCGCCGCCGTCATCCGAAACCTGAACGAGGTGCTGCCGGACCCGGCCGACGGCGTGTACCACGGTGCGGTGACCGACCGCTTCTACACGTTGGTGCAGCTGGCTTTGCAGCTTCTGCGCCGACATGTGTATACTATCGGCACGTTCATGCCCAGTGAACTCGGATTTGCGGCTGGTGTGACGGAGAAGAACAGGCCTCGCCCACCAAGCGTCGCGCGCGGGACGACGAAGTTTGCCGGCTCGGAGAGCGTGGAGGAGATGACGGCTCTGGTTTGGTGGGACTATAAGCCCGTCTAGGTGTTGGCGACCAATGGCAGTCGTAAGACGAAGACTTGTGGTACGTGCTCGCACATGTTGTATCTGACAACATGCTAACAGAACGCAGCCTTCATGGAGGGAATAAATTGGTGGTCATGTGTCCCTCTGTGGTCCAAAAGTACCAGAAGTGGATGGGCGGAGTCGACTTGCATGACCCCTGCGAGCCGCAGCGAGTAGCGCTGCAGCTCGCAGTGGTCATTATAAACGCCAACATTGTGCATCGGGAGTCGAAGAGTTGGGCAGGCGAGAAGGTCGACGACCACGCGAAGTTTCTCGCCAGGCTGCAAGTGCAGCTGCTGGCGATGATGGCCCAGGACGTTGCGGTGGCGAGTCATCATGCAAACGGCTCTCTTGCTGTATTCGTACTGACGATTGTGTGTGCGGTGTGATTCAGAACACGGCATCGGGCGCGGCGGTGCAGCGAGAGGTCCTACGCGCGGTACCAAGCGAGCACAAGCTCGAGGAGTGCCCCGATTACATGGACGTCAGGGACACGCGCCGCCGCCGCCCCCAACAATGTATGGTGTGCTCACCACTCAAAACGATCACGCGCGACCGACACGGTACTAAGTACTACTGCGTCGTCTGCAGCAGTGGTACAACTCGGTGCGCATTTCGCGTGTTTGTGGGTGGGATGTGCGGTGGAGCGGCTGACGGTGTTGTTCTAGTGTGTACTTTTGCAACAAGGCACTTGGGCGCGACAACAACAACACGCTCATGTGCCACCAGGTCTGGCACATCCAGCGGGACAAGGGTGCGAGCCGCCCGAAGCCACTTGTTGGCCGCGACATGCAGATGCGCCGCCCAAGTCGCACACTCGCCAAGCGCAAGCGTAAGGGAGGCGACGCAGAAGAGGGCGAGCGCGCAGGACGAGGTCGAGCGCGCACAGGACGAGCGAGCGTTGGACGCGCGTGCAGCGGGCACGCGAGCGGTGGATGTGCGTGGCGTGGATGGGGGCGCGGAGGACATGCGCGAGGCGGACGCGCAGGAGTTCGCGGTGGCGGTAGAGAGCGTGGTTGCGCGCGCACACGCCGGCGAGACTTGGAGTGAGGACGGTGATAATCCTTGCTCAGCTCCAAGGGAGTGAGAGGATGCTGGCGAGCAGGCGACCGTCACGCGCGAGAGCGCTGGCGACTCAGGTGATTTTAAGCGAGGGAGGAGTTAAGATGATGCGTGCATACGCATTTTCAACCAATTTCAATACATATGGCTTGCGTTTCACTTCTTTCAGTACATCTGGCTATCGGTTTCATGCGGGTGTATCGTTTCACTTAATGACACGTACAAAAGAACTGACGCACTGTGATACACTTGCCAGCCGGACCATTTTGCTCATGTTGGACGTTCAACATGAGGTGCAGGAGTTGTGCTGTTTAAGAACAAATACAACATGCCTGCGCTTACATGGTGGCAGCGATGAACAATTCCCGGGCACAGCCAAAAATGGAGTGTCGCGTTTTTCGCGCGCAGGGTCGTACTTGATCGGGTGTACGCAAAAATCAAGTATAAGTTTTTTGGCATGTTATATGTACGACATGTCAACTGTTCCATTTCCAATTTCGGGGAGCGTCGGGGAAGCGTGGGTTAACCCCCCATTCCCCAAGGCTGGTCGTATCTACATTTTGAAATGTTTGCATGTTGTTGCTACAACATGCGAAATTAGAATCTATCCGATGAATTTGTATCGACTCGATCATGTACGACGCCTGCACTTGAAAAACGCGACAAGCCTTTTTCTGTGGCGCCCAGTTGTTGTTCCGAGCTGCCAACGTGTCAGCCCTTCCTTGTTGTATATGACCCAAATTGACACGTTTTGGAACATTTATGTTGTACAGACAACAATAGCAAATGACCCGGCTAGCAAGTGTACCACTCCGAGACATTCAATGGGCGGAGTCATCAAGTGGAACGATACACTTCAAGTCAGTTCTCAGATCATGAGAACTGACTACACCCTAGTTAAATCAATATACATGATCTGAGAACTGACTACAGTTCTCAGATCATGTATATTGATTTAACTTAGTTTCAGTGACACGTGTAATGAATTAAGAAAAAGTGAGACTCACTCAACGCGCACTCTCATCACTCACCCATCGCACACTCACCACTCAAACTCTTGCGAGTCGCCCTAGCTCCGGGAGCCCCGCAGTCACACTCGCATTCAGGCTGTTGAACTCACTCTGCTTGGAGTCGTCCCGCTCGCTCGCAATCTGCTCCTTCTCCTCTTCTTCCACGTCTTCATCCTGTCCGGCCTAGCCGCGTTCAGCTCTGCTCGCGCGCGCTCCGCGGCTTTTGTGCTTCCGCTCCCGGAGTGCACGTCAACATCAGCGCATCTGTCTCACTCGTCGAACGAGCGGCTCCGTGGTGACTCCCACTGTTTTTCCACAAGTTACGCGAGATTGATGTCAGATGTGAGAGCTGTTGGCGTCCGTCTGACAGTTTGTAGCGAATGCACACGCTGGCAACAACATACAGACACGTTCGCAACACATCAGCACACACAACATGAACACAGTACTCGGGCGCACTTAGCCGTCCCACTGCTACACACCGCGTAAAAGTACTTCGCCCCCATGTGCACACAAGTGCTGGTATTTGTCGCAGTCTACTTCGATGCTGGCAGATACAACACATCCAAAACACGACGGTGTAACTTACAACATGTATAACTGAGAAAAAACGCGATTCATGGCCACCGATGGCTTACAACATTGGGAAATGGAGGTTAATGGGCCAATTGTCAGAAGAGGGTAAATCGGCATTTCATGCCAAAGAATAAAATCCTTCACACATCCAACCTCATGGATTGTAAGACTTAGTGTACATTACCAACCCCCAACCAATCAAATGCAAGTCACTCTATATGTCCCGACACGAAGATGCACATGGAAGTCCACCTACTCGCCGGAGTTTCGTAGAATCTGCACTTAAGCGAGTGGGTTGTAGCGTACGCGTCTTACGTGATTTGATTTGCGTACACGCTTTCCTTGACTAACGAAGCCTCTAATACGAGAATAATCTGTAAAAACGATATGATCAAATGCCTAATGTTGCCACTCACTGACACCACGCTGGTATTACCAATATTGTTACTGCTATGCAAGCTAGAGTACGACGCCCCTCCTTCGCAGACACATACGTTCGAAAGGCAAGCATCGAGGCCACCTCGATGGACACATGCTGTTGTGTTGCAATTATGTAATGTTTGAGCAGCTGTCACTTACAAAGAGCGGTCAATAGGTCGTCTCCCCGCTCAATATTGAGCGAGAAATGCAGCTGAAAAGCTCTGCAAAGCTGTGTAAATGAAATGCTCGCCAAAACAGCGTATGCTCAGTCGTACATTGTGTTAAGTGGGTACACTCAGAGTAGATGAACAAGAGTATTTGTATGGAGGTGTTCGCTTTGAGGCTCAGTGTGGGCTATGTGTTGCCCTTAGCATCTTGCTCAACAATGCCAGCTATTTCTACCAAACGATTTCACGAAATATAAGTCAATTTTCATTGTTATTTGTATTGAGTATGGAATGATTTTCAAGCAAACGTACCTGCGATACCACATTTTGAAATAAACATGTGAGCCTGCAAAATTGAATATTCTTGCGGCTTCGTTAGGCAAGGGAAGCGTGTATTTGTAATTTTGACCAACACACATCACTCGCCAACATTTGGAAACGGTGACCTCCCATGCTGTGGTGGCAATACAATAAATATGACTGAATGACTGACTCTCAGATCTTTGCTCGTTCAGTACCAAACGAATCTCCAGATCCATTGCATCGAGATTGCATTCTCCTGTTTTATACCGACTCTTTGATTTTGACGACATTGCTTCATCAAACTCTTGAAACTAATAATTGTTGACGTAGTTCAGGCTAAATGGTATTTTCACTCAGGCTGTCGATCAGTTCCCCATTTCTTATTGTGCTGCGAAACTATGTTGACATTTCACAGAAAGTACTTTGTACTGTTTTAACCTCCCACGCACTGTTTTTTACAACACTACTATAGTCCAGATAACGATCGATCGCAACGCCCACACACATGACACGAAATTGCTCGAATAAATTGACCATCTCGGGTTCTGCACCTGACATTTCGCAACGCCCACTCAAAAAATTAATCAATGAAACAGAGCTCAACTTCAACAAGGGTTTGTAGCCACCACGCCAATGTATTCAGAATTAGATGATCGCGCATGGAAGCGCTTCCGAGAAGCTGCTCCTCACAGCATCAGCGCTGATTGCCGCCCACACTCTAATCACCCTCTTGATCATTGTCAAGTGTATCTCATGAGCAGATATGCGCTCACTACGGTTGTCTTCTAGCCATTCGACTTCCAGCATCTTTTTGAGGGGACCCATGATTCCTACATCCAGAGGCTGGCACGCAGCTGTGGTGTGTTTCGCGGTAATGCCGCAATGTGCGAAAAACACTCACAAATTACGATGTCCTCTGACTCTTGAGAGACATGACATCCGTGTTGTCCACAAGAAGGACAGAAGGTCCTTCGATCAACGGCTTGCGTACGTCGAGGAGGTACTCACACCAGACGCGTGAGTTCATCCAAGCGTTTCGCTGAGTTGTATAGTAATGTCCTAACAAAAGATCAAAACGAGTCGGCGACATTCCCCGTAGTCAGTCCGAGTACAAGCGAATAAATGAACACACCTTTTGGGTAGTTTGTCAACTCGCGCGACCGAATGTGCCATTCTCACTTCCGCGCAGAATAAAGTGTATGGGGAGTTCGCGCCCTGCTCACAGAACACACCACACAATGTTGATCAGAAGTTGGACACATAATCGCAACGACACCACTGGAGAACTCGAACCGTCTGCTCTAATCCCGAGGCTTGCTGCCATTCGCGGTGAGTGGTGCGCCATGTCAGCGACGCGTGCGTTCCCACTGCCACGCTCGGACAAGCACTTTTGTGGAGCCGAGTCAAAGTAAATTCCGGTTTCGTCAGCATTGGTGATATCCGAAGCCAAAATGTGCATGTTGGTTTGCCAGAAGTTGGTGCAGAACTTGTCGCGTTTTGCCTCGAGATCCTTCTGCGCTTCCTAAAAGGCACAGAAATACAATGTCAGAACCTGCAAGTGTAAGACAAAAGTCGCAGCGACACAGGAAAACTCACTTTTGCGTGTGTTGGCGTCCGAGGAGAGAAGCCGTGGCGCTGCGCAAACCGCTGGATCAGCCCAAAGAGTGCACTCACGGCACTCTCTTTGGATGTCTTGTCGGGTGAGGCAAGGTACTCGGACATCCAGGCAGGGAAGTTGCGCTTGATAAATGTTATCACAGTACGAGTACCAAGAAACTGTAAAAAGACGCAAACCACAATGTCAACAACTGTAAGGAGGACAACCAGCAACTTACATCACGCGCCAACTTGCCTTTTCTTGCCGCCTTACGTCCTTCATAAAGGACAAGAGCTCTGATGAGAACAGCAGGCTCTCTGGCCGCCCGCTCGTGAACGACTTTGTCGTTATAGCACCCTTGAACGTGCGCAGCTCTCCCTCGCGCTTCTTCCAGCCGCGTAGATTGTGACGAGGGATGTTAAGCAGCGCGCTAACTTCGCGCACGCTGCCGGTCTTGATGCAGTCGAGCGCTTCGAGACGCTCCTTCACGGTGTACGACCGCCGCTTGCGCATCTAAATGAAGTGTTTTCGAGGTTGCTTTTGTGAAGGAGCAGGTGAACGAGTGGCGAGGAGAGTACGAGTCACTGATTGGCTAAAAATCTAAAATTCAAGTCGAGTAAAAAACAGACGCGCTTGAAAATGTGGCGGTCTGTGGGTGTCGGGCGTTACGTTCGGTCGTTATCTATAGCGTTGTAAAAAACAGTGCGTGGGAGGTAAACCGGTATTACCGGTAATTATTAGATAAAGAAACCGGAATTACATGTAAAATTTATTTTTTGTACCTGGTATGCACAGGTTTTTTCTTCCTTTCAGCAATCTGGCAGTTTTGTAAGTTTTGGCAGTTTGATTCGACTCACGGTCGAATCACAAATCGTCATATTGCGTAGAACTATTTCTGCCAGAAATTTCTGAGTTACAACAGGGAGAAGAACAGTGCAGCACTCACTATAAACTCCCATTTTTCACTGCTTGTTCGCCTCCCTGGTCGCTGTCTCGGCCGCCGCCTCCACCGCCTCGCCCCTGCCCACCCACCACCACCATGAAGATCGTGTCCATCCGTACGCCGCCGCCTTCTATCTGCGGTCACTGCCACCGCTTGCGTCCTCCCATCGCCCCCACTAACGCTCGTTCGTTCGCTCGTCCCTTCGTGGCTTTCGCACACAGAGCTGCTCCGTCAGGCCGAGGGCGGCGGCGAGCCCGTGATCCTCTCGGCCGCCTATGAGGTGTCGTCGTTCGGCTACTTCCAGCGCTCGGGGTGCGTGTGTGGCTCCAGTATAACTCTCTGTGTGTATGTGTGCTCAACGGACTGACTGACTGACGACCGCGCGACCGGCTCCAGTGTCCGTGAGATGATCAATTTCTTCAGCAAGACGTTCATCAAGCGCACAGGGCTCGGCGTGCGCCAGTCCGTCCAGCACGAGGGTGCGTGGGGGCGCTCTATTTAGTTGCAAACGTATGACGATGGTCGCTCTAATGGACTCTTGCTGCTGCAACACCAAAGAGTACCTCTGCCACGTCTTTGTGCGTCGCGACGGCCTCTCTGGCATCGTCGTCTCTGACCAAGAGTACCCTCCCCGTGTGGCGTTCGCATTGCTCAACAAGCTCATTGACGAGTTCGACAAGGACCAGCAGTGCGTTTATGGTGCTGGATGGTTGCTGTAGTGGGTGGATATGTCGCTAACGCAACGTATTTTATGGGAATTGTCCAGTGGCGCTTGGAAGACCCACAACGGGGCGCCGCAAGAGTGGGCGCCGCTCTCGACGGCCATTACCGAGTACCAGGACCCGACGAAGGCCGACAAGATCTCTGCGATCCAGCGAGAGCTTGACGACACGACGGCCGTGCTGGTGCGTTACGCTTACGCTGTGGTACAATGCGGTTTTAAGAGGGAAGATCGGAGAACTGAAACTGACTGACTCTATGTGTGTCTTTTATTCACTTTCCAGTCCAAGACGATCGAGAATGTGTTGGAGCGGGGCGAGAAGCTCGACGACCTGGTGTCCAAGTCGCAGGACCTGAGCACGCAGTCGAAGGTGTTTTACAAGCAGGCGAAGAAGACGAACTCGTGCTGCGTGCTCATGTAAGAAAGGGGAGCCAGCGGCCATTCATCGGAACTGCTCCCTCGCTCGACCACCACGCCACGCTACGCTGCCAGCTTAGACGCCCGACACACACTACCTCTCTCCCTCGCTTTCGTCACTAGCTCGCTCTCAGTATGCAGCATTGGAATTTGTGCACATGATTGCATGTCTTTCCCAACCTACCAAACAGACTCCTTTTTCATTCATTCCTTCAGTTCCACCAGCAACGAACGCCATGCGTTTGTTTCCTTTTCTCGTTATCTCGTTTCTCCTCCGTCCCTCCTCACTTCCTGTCGCTATGGCCCGTGACGACACCCGTCCCGACCTGCTCTCTCTCTCCGTCTCACTCGTCATTCTTTCCTTTCCCTCTCTTTTCTCACGCAAAACGGCGGGTCCACTCGGCAGCTACACACGAGCACACACACGAACGAAGCAGTCAGTAGAGTCAGTACCTGGTCGGTTCCAGTCCACTCCGCCCCGTCTCAAGACGCAATATTCCATAAAAGCCGCACCCGTCCGCACAGCAGCCGCCTCGTCCGTCTTCCAGTGGTCTGCCACGTCGTTCGCGAGCGGGTCGTCCGGGTTCGGCGCCGAGAGCAGCGCTTGGATGCTCAGCAGCACCGTGCGGATCTGAAGCGCGGGCGACCACTTGTCCTTGAGAATGTCGAGGCAGATGCGGCCGAGTTTGTCAATGTTCGGGTGGTAGATGCGCGTGAGGAAGCGCACTTTCGGCGGCGCCATCGGGTAGTCAGACGGCAGGAAGAGCTCGAGCTTAAAGATGCCGTCTGGGGCGGTGGGAATGGGAATCGTGGTTCAGTTAGTGGACATGACGACGCATTCATCCGTCAGTGAGCGTAACAGTGAAGGAAGAGGAGAGAGGGGGAAAGAAAGAGACAACACACGACAAGATAGGAAGGGAAACGCAGCACGCACGCTCGTAGGGAGAGGACTGCGGGCCCGCGATCACCACTTGGAAGTAGCGCAGATTGTCTTCGTACGGCGTCGCACTGATGCCGGCGACTGCATAGCAGCACACACGCGAGCGCTTAGAACAAGAGACACAAGACAGTGCGCTACTGCAGCTCTGTGCTCCCTACGTGATGGCGTACCTGGTTCCGCCAGCAGACGCTGTGTCTCCTTGACGATGCGGCGGGGCAGAGAGCTGGCCATGGTTCGTCTTTTGTCTGAGAGCTCTTTTGAAATGAGACCTTTTCTGGCAGTGTGTGTGTGGGTTTCTCGTCTAAATAAGTCGCGCAACGTTCGCGCGACCTCTGACCTGCAATGAACCCATTCCAGTGTGGAATGTGGAATGATTTCACGTAGTTTACCAGACGAATATAAATCGCACCACCTTCGGAGCACATTCATCCGCTCTCGTACTTAAGCGCACGATTGCGCTCTCAAAGCCGCTCACTTCACTTGTGGCCATCATGCTCCTGGCGATGAGAACGACGGCACGCAGCCGCTGCGTCCTGCGCGCACTGGTGCGTCACCACCACCACCATCACCTGCCTCCCTTCCATCCACGCCCTCACTCTCTTGTACTTCGTTCTGTCATTGTCAGCACACTGTGCGCCGCGTAGGCGAGCCCGAGACGGCCGCATGTCGCTACTTCTTCTACGACAGCGCCGGCCGTGCGCAGTCGCCATGGCACCACATCCCGCTCTTCGCGCAACCTGCATCCAGCGACGTGATCCTCAACTTTGTCAACGAGATCCCGCGCGGGTGCGTGTCTGTTGTATAATTCGCACTTACACGGACGTCTGTTGTTACATCACCACTTAACACACTGGCAACTACCCACAGGACGCGCGCCAAGATGGAGATTGCGGGCGACGAGGCGTTCAATCCGATCAAGCAGGACATGAAGAACGGACAGCCGCGCTTCTACCACTTTGACTCGCTCGTGAACTACGGCTGCTTGCCGCAGACGTGGGAAGACCCGCACCACGTGGACGCGACAACCGCGTTCGGTGGCGACAATGACCCGATCGACGTGGTGGAGATCGGCCGTCGCGTGCTCGGGGTCGGCGAAGTGGCGCAAGTTAAAGTGCTCGGCGTGCTCGCGATGATCGACGACGGCGAGACGGACTGGAAAGTCGTGGCCATCAACGTCGACGACCCGCTCGCAGCGCTCGTTGACGACGTGCGGGACCTGGCCAAGACCGAGCTCCACGACCTCGTGCCCCAAGTCCACCGGTGGTTCAGGGACTACAAGATCCCGGACGGCAAGCGCCCGAGCGCGTTCGCGTTCAATGGCGAAGCCCAATCCCGCGACTTTGCGGTCGACGTGATTCAGCAGACCCACGAGAGCTGGAAGCAGCTCGTGGGTCGTGAGCTCTCGACGCCCACCTCGCTCTGGATCGGCACTCACTGAGTGCGACTGGCAGGCAGTCGCTGTTACGAGAGTTCGTTAAATATATCGAATTACGGAAAAGCGGCAGAACCGTGTAAGCTGGCGAAGAGGACGCGAGTGCAGCAACAGCGTGACCCCTCCCCCACTTCTCCCCACAACGCGCTAGTCACGCTCGACCGCCCCGTGGTCGCACTCGTCAGCCGCAAAGCTCAGGTCCGCAAACGCGTCCGCAATGGCGTATTCCACGGCCGCCGTCGCTGGTTCCGGACGCAACTGCTGCTGGCGGCGCACGAGCAGCGCCTCCAGCATCTCGTCACGGTCGCTCGCGTCCTGTCGCGTCGCGAACGCCAACAACGGCTCCTCGTCCACCACGTCGCCCGTTTCCGCGTCGAGCGCACGTCGGACGCTGGCGCTGGCATCGCCGTGCGACCGGCCGAGAAAGCTATGTGCAGCAAACGGAGACGTCGCGAGCTCTGCACTTGGGTCGCTCCGTGCCGACGCACTGCCGACAGCGTCGAACCGGTTGGTCGGCACCGACCGGTGCAGTGCGCGCGAGTGGCTCGTCGACGCTGCACGCGCGGGCGCCGGCGGAGGCGGACTGCTCCCAGTCGCACGGTGCGTCGGAGTCGACAGGAACGCGTCGGCCGCACTCTCGAGCAGCGGTGGCGAGCCGGCCGCGCTACGGGCCTCGGCCGCTTCGCTCGCGTCGCTCTGGTCGCCAAAGGCCGCGCCAGCCCACTTCCAGCGCTTCTTCGACTTGAGCGTGAGGATCGTGCGGCCAATCTTCACGTGCATCGTCTTGTTCCAGTCGAGCTCCAACGGACGGCTCAGGAACAGCATCGTGCCGTTCGAGCTCAGTGCGTCGTAGAGAAAGAAGTTGCTCTGTAGAGTAGGTATCACACACAGCACCACAGTGTACAGGGCGTTGTCAGTCCTCCGACGCCCACGACAGACTGTCGGCTGCACACACGAGACAAACGTACGTCTTGGAACTTGATCTTCGCGTGCAGCTGCGATACTGTGCGATAACGCAGCGTCATGTTGTTGTTCGTCGAGCGGCCAATCGTGAGGTACTGCTGGTTCCGTGGCATACTGAAACGACACGACAGCCATCGTCAGCTTGTAAGTTCGACACCAACGACACCACCGACACCAACTCCAACGTACTTGGCAAAGCTGAGCTGGAAGCGCGTGTTCGTGAGCGCCGTCTGGCGGTTCCGCGTCTCGTGCTGCGTGACAACCGCGAACGTGACGTATGGCGGCGCGAGCTTCTGCGCCAGGAGCGACACGACGCGGCCGTCGTCGAGCCGGACGCTCGTGAGGTACGTGGCTTTGCAGATCGTGCACACGTCAAGCCCGTCCGTGTTCGTCACCGCGCACACTTTCTGGTTCGCGCTCGCGCCGTCTGCGTCGAGGTTGTGGTTCCAGCGCTGGAGACAGTTCAAATGCACGTACTTCGTGTCGCCTTTGCAGTGGCACGGGGCCACGAGCGGGTTCGTGTCCGGCTGCTCGTCGCCGTCGTAGCAAATGTAGCAAAACTTCTTGCCCGCGACGCCCGACGCGCCGAGTGAGCGCTCGAATGGCAGGCTCGAGCTCTTCGCGCTGCTCGTACTGGCGCTGCTGTGGCGGCCGCCACTCATCCCGGCCCGTCGGTCTTCCTCCGACTCGCCCTCGTCCGACGTTTCGCCTGCCCGTGTGCCGCCCAGCGTCTGCTTCGTGTCATCATTGTCGTCGTCATTGTCGTCGTCGTTCTTGTCGTCCAGAGCGTCGAGCGTGCCGCCTGTCGTTGTGGTCGGGTGGAACGTTTGCTGGAGCGGGAGACTCAAATAGTGTTCCTTCAGGAACGCGTACTCGTGCTCACTCAGCGCCTCTTGCGTCTCGTCCCGCGTCGTGCGGTTGATCTCGCACACGACGAGCCCGACTGAGCCGATCCGGAGCAAGTCCCCGAGCTGCAAACTGTGCGGTGTCACTGGGTACTTTTTACTCCCAAGGACGCGGCAGACGCCCGTGTGGCCCGAGAACCGCTCGATCGACGACCCGCAGACAAACTTGTCGACCGCACTGTCAAACTTGATCGCCAGGGTCGTCGCGCGCGTGTCGTTCAGCACACACTCTTTCATAGGCGGCACTGGCGCGGCCCGTCGCTTGGTCGCACTCGTCGCTGTTGTTGTTGTGGCCGTGCGACTCGCTGGCTCGTCGCTAAAAAAGTAATTGTTACTGACGCTCGGCGGGGACGGGAAGTCGCGCATGTGGAGCGCGTGGAAGCTCGCCGACTGGTAGAGCACGTCCCGTGCGTCCATGTCGCCACTCGTCGTACTCGGACTCGTGCTCCCACTCGTGCTAAAGAAGCTCGGTGGGTGGGGGAGCGCGCCACGCTGTGGACCGTGGAGGACCGCACCGTCTTCGTCCACTGAGAACTCGAGTTTCGGGAGTGTCCGACGGGCGCGGCTCGTGCTCACACGCGCGCCAGCGGCGTCGGTGGTCGTGCGCACTTCGCCTGGCGTCGTCGTCTCGGCCTTGACCTCCACGACGCGCACGCTGCGGAAGCCCATGTGCTTGGCGCGCAGCATAGTGGAGGAGGGGAGGAGGACGGAATGGGCGGAAGCTAAGAGCACGTGGGGGCGGCGGCGGAAGAGCGCGAGTGGGCGACTCGGAGTGAGTGGGCGACCGCGCGGCTTCTCCTCGAAGCGCCGCCACGAAATGCGGAATGAAAATGAAAAACAAACACAGCAGAAATCGTTCTTCGTTTCTCGCACTGGAGCGAATTGCCATAGTGGGGCTCGAATGCGACTGGATCTGCGACGTGTGGGAGCGGGCGTGTTGTATGGGCGGCACGCCACCCACTGTGTGTGTGTGTGTTACATTCCCACACCAGTGTTGCTTGCTGCTGCGTTAGTTAGTCTGCCTTGCTGCCTTGCGACGATCAATCACTGCAGTGTGAGCGACTGCACTTGACGCAAGCAGACAAGCGCAGAGAACCAGTTTGGCGCTGGTTATCTCACTCACTCTCTCTCTCTCTCGTCTGGTGACTGGGTCTTTTGAAGACAGCGGATCATTGACCACCACAGCGTTCAGATCAAGGCAACGCGCGACTGCCTTCACTGTCTCTCTGCCATTTCCCAAAACAAAACGTAACCAACTTGACAAGAGTGTAACCCGCGTAACCTCACGGTGGTACAAGTACAGTCCACCTGGACTTCAACACGGTTTCTCAACAAGTACTGGATCGCGACAAGAGCACTTTTGCAGCGCGAGTGCGTCACGCTCTGTCAGGTCCCCCACATATAATCGCCCACACACGAGCTCCATCTTGGCACTGGTTGGCACCTCAATTTTTGACGAAGGGGCAGGTCGATTACTGTCAACACCGCGATCCGGACACCAAGTGAACTGCATCACACTCGCTTCACGCTTCGGATGCAAATATTGCTGGTCGTAACTTCAACAACGATAACCAAATGCCGCAATCATGTACCACGACGCCAGCCATCAGCGCAATTCCAGCACACGCAGTGTATGGTAGAAGAGCGCGGTATTCTTTGCAGAAGATCGCACGACAGGACATCGGTCAAGAGTGTTTCCAGGTGCAGGCCCAGAGGGTCAGCGAGTGCAAC
>JAASGD010000689.1:0-17777 GCA_023334115.1 Globisporangium megalacanthum | reverse complement strand
GGGAAGTTGTGGTCGAGGGCGTCGCGACTGTGCTCCTGCCACGGAATGACAGAGTGGCGACATCATAGCGACTCGCGAGCTAATGGATTGTATATAGAAGATAGGAGCTGTGCGTAGGTAGGTGCATTGGCTGCGAGTGAATGGCTGTGTGCATGGAAAGGGAGTGGATGAAAGCCCTCTTCACTCTTCCCTCCCTCTCTTTACTCGAGCTGCTTCTTGTTCGGGGACTCTCGCCACACAGTCTTGACGGTTTCCGTGATCCCGGCACCTTCAATGTTCACGCGCAGGAAGCCGAGCAGCATGACGCCCGTGACGCCGAGCCACGCGATGCGCGCGAGCGTCTGCGTGCTCTTGGGCACGTAGTCCGAAATGACATTGTTCATGCCAATGTGCGCGTGGAGCGGGAAGAGCACGCCGAGCGCAAAGTCCACGGGAATCGCCAGCGGCGACGGGCTCAGCACGAACGCCACGGGCGTCAGCCCCATCAATGCCACGGACGAGTAGTGCAGCGCCTTCACCGAGAAGGTCGCGTTGTCAGCTGCCCATGTGGCGCCGTTAGTTCCGATATTAGAACCGAACCGTACGACCGACCCACGCAAACGAACGAACGCACCTTCGATCACACCCGCGAGGCCGCTCACCTGCTTGTTCTCCGTGTACTTGACTGGCGCGCCTGCAGCCGCAGTGGGGGGTTTTGGATGCATGAGAGTGCAAGAAAAGTCAGCATCATACAAAACTCCTGTCAAAAGACCACCGGAATTCCATGTCGTTCGGTCTCCCGCCTATGGCGACTCAAGAGGAAGAGTAAGAGAGAGAGACGCACTCTGACGGAAGTGGCGCACGTTCGTGATGGTGGAGCGCGGCGTGGCGCGGGTGGCAGCGGTCGAAGCCGCACGCACGAGCGAGCGCTGGGTGGCGAACATGATGGTGCTGATGCGGGCCGCTGGTGTCGAAACGAGGGGGACGGTTTACGTGTGTGAATCGGAACGAATGGGAAATCGAGCAGTGCGCTTGTACAGAAATGTTCCGATACAAGAGCAAGCAAAAAGAGGGAGTCCCGTTTTCAAACAGGAATTGTATCGCAAACACAGGAAAGGACTCGGAATCGTACTTTACCGCATCACATCCAACAAAGCGAAATACCGGTATATTATTCTTTCCAACAGGACATGCCAGCACGGAACACAAGGACGGACACAGCGATGCGATCTCCCTCTTAACGACAGTCGATCTATTGAATTCCGCCGTTAAATGAACGACGCAATGTAATCGGAAACCGCGAGCGCCACACCCATGAGCACCCCCTTGATGCGCGTGTTGCGGCGCTCGCGCTTGCGCTCGTAGAACGTCATCCTGTCCATTCAAACAGCAACGGACGGCTGTCAACACACCAGCAGTGACGTCTCCGCTTGCACGGAAGCGCTCCACGCAACGCACCGCTCGTCGTAGTGACCCTTTGCGTACACTGCGAGGATCCGGTCGAGCTCCTCCAGCTCCGCTTCCTGCGCCATTCATTCCAATTCCAGCGAGCAGGTGAATGGCGTTACAACCCCACCCATTCCCCTACATGTATACTGTATACTGTGCCAGCGACGCACGCACGCACCCGAGACGCTTTGAACGAGTCCCACGCCAGTTTGGTGCCTTCGTCGTCTTCCTTCTCGGCAAAGTGGAAGACGCAGCGCACCTTCTCTGGCACCTTTGCGGTCCAGTTCGTCTCGTTCATGCTCTTGAGCAGCAGCTTCTCGTGCTTCTTTGGCAGGTTCGGCACCTGCGCACACGCCCGCGTCAGTCAGTCAGTGGATACTCACTCCCACTGCCTTAAGAGCATCCCACCCAAGAAGCCAGCGCACGTACATGGAACGCAAAGAGCTCCGCGAGTACCGCTTTCTGGACGTCGATCATCGAGTCCAGAATTCGCTTCGCCTCGGTTTCGCTCACGACACTGTCGCTGTCGGCATCAACGAGCTCGAATTGCACTGCAAAGAACCAACCGATCGCGAGTCAGCGACCCAGCCCACCCGCTCGCTTGCGTTGCACCACGCGGTTTCACGCACTCTGTAGCCACGCGTCCATGCTGCCGCCACCGAGCGCTTCGAGCAGCTTCTGCGCTTGCTCCAGTCGCACGTGGCCTGAGCCGAGTGGGCAAAGTCAGTACAGTACCTGCTGCCGCACTCGGCACCTGCTGCCACAAACGTAGAGTCCACGCACCGTCCTTGTCCTTATCGAGCAGCTCGAAACTCGTTGCGGCTCCAGCGCACTTGGCGCGAGCGAGCTGCACCTGCAGCGCCTCCACGTGCGCGTCCGAACTGCTCTCTGCGTGTACTGCGCCAGCCGCTTCCCACGCGGCGTCTTCAACCGACTTGATGTATGCGACACAGTCCGCTACGAGCGCCTCGAACGCTTGCTGCGTCGTCAATAGAGAGCGGCGTGGGTTTCCAGAGTAATGAAAAAGAAGAGCAAGCACACACACCCGACGGCGCTTCATTACCTTGTCGACCGGCGTCGCTGCATCCCACTGCTTCTCTGCCTGGTAGTGCTGCAACCAGCTCGTCAGCCCCGGTGATTTGCTGTCGCTATCTCCGCTCAGCAGTCGCGCCGGTACTGGCGCCTGCGACAGCTGCTCTGCAAGGTGCTGCACAGCGCCGAGCGTCTTGAGCTCCGGCAGCTCCTCTGGGGTTGCATTTTATCGTCAAAAACGGGTTTAAAATGAAGGCTGAGGCGTATAACAACACGACGCACCAATCGGTTGCTGCTGGGAGAGCGCGGGTAGTGCCCAGCGGCGCGCAACAACGCCCGTGGCGTCTGAGGCGGCGATCGCAGTGGAGAAGCGCCGCATCCTTTGCTCGACTCGCACTCGGTCAGCTGAGCTGCCTGACTGTGCGGTTGCCACTCACGAAGTTGTCTCGCGCGACTGTTTCGACTCGCTTAGGTTCGAAAATGTTTCCGGTATTTATTCACTATCCGAAATATAGCTGGATCTCACCTGGATGTGCTTGCGTGTGCGCGCGTGTAGCGTCGTCGCGCACGCCAAGTGGGGCGCCAACGACCTGCACATATGTGGCCAGTGTGATCAAAAACATGATAGAATGCGTTGAGTCGCATGCTGCAATGCATCTGCGTGAACAGTCGCGCCTCATTTCCGCAAAAAAAACGGCGAGCGAGTGACCATCACTCTTGTCATGGAGAAAGTCGAGATCGCGATCCGCGTCGTTGGCGTGCTCTACGCGCTCGGGATGCTCCTGCTCATTTTGGAGCTGCAGGACAGAGATATCAGTGCGTACATGGCCGCTACAGTGTATGAAAGAGCTGCTGCTGCTGCGTGTAAGGACGACTGACGTGACGCGTGACGACAGACACGATTATGCTCGTGTCCGTGTACACGATGGTGTTCACGTGTCCGTGTCTCTGGGCGCTCATCCGTTACTGTCGCGCGTGGGCGGCGCGCCGTCGCATGGTGGTGCTCCCGGACCGCAAGCCCAAGACGAAGCCCGACATTGCAGTGCCGAAGGAGAAAGCGGCGCAGCGCACCCAGGCCGAGATCCTCGCAGAGCAGCGCGAGCGCGCCAAGAACCTGCACGCTGTGGGCGACCCAAAGGCCAAGAAGAAGCCCAAGTCTCCCAAGCGCAAGGGACCGCCTGTGAAGAAGAGCACGTGAGGCACATAACCGAGAGATAATGGTGGTGGAACATAATAGTAATATTTATAGGGATGTAAATAGGGCTGGTGGTTGGGTGGTTGGGGCGATGGATCCACACACTCGCGCGCGCTTCGAAGCAGCTGGGCGCGTCGCAGTCGCTCGAGAGCGAAGGGAGAGGAGGGGAGCGGGCACGCACTCCCTCTTGCGCGCATAACACATCACGGCCGGCAGACTCGACACGCGTTCGGCTCGTCCGTTCGTTCCCTAGTGGAAGCGCTCGAACACGCTCAGACGGGGGCTGTGCTCGCTGCCCGAGCCGCTGCCACTGCCGCTCTTCTTCTCGTTTACGTCATACGGTTTCATCGCGTCGAGGTTGAGCACGAGACCCGACGCCGACCAGCTCGTCGCCTCGAGCTTCTCCGCGGACGCTTGCGCCGACGACGGAAAGTCCTTCCACAGCTCATCGGCCTCGAGCGCAAAGTCCGCCTTCGACTTCGACCCTGCGCTGCCGCCAACGTTCTTGCTGGTCGCGGGGAGCGGGTCCACCACCCCACCCGACGCTGCGAGGTCCGCTGCCGACGCCGACTTGGCGACCGACGACGCGGCTGTCGACGCACCACTCGACGCCACGCGGTGGTGGTGGTGCGAAGCGCTGTCGTCGTCTTCGTCCGTGTCGGGCGTGAGCGAGAACTTCATCAATGCGTCGATGGCATCTTGAAGGTCCGGGTAGCTCGACGGGTTCCCGCCAGTGCTGCCGCTGCTGTGGCTGCGGTGGTGGTGAAAGTGCTGGTGCGGCTGCTGCTGGAGGTGCGTCGGGGACGCCAGCGGGAGGCCGCTGAGCGGACCCACTGCCGCCTGCGACAGCGACGAGCTCGAGGCCGCGCCAAACGCCGCGTAGTGCGGCGGCGGCTGCTGCTGGTGGAGTGGCAGTTGGTGCTGCGCGTGGTGCTGCGTAGGGTAGTGGAGGTCGCCTGCATAAGTTAGCTTGGCCGCCGTTCGCGCCGACGTGCCCCACGCACTCTTGTCGAACGGCGACAATAATGAGTAGTCCTTCGGGTACGCCGGCATGCTGCCGCTCAAGTGGTGGTGGTGCTGCTGCTGTTGCTGTTGCTGTTGCTGGTGGTGGTGAAGCTGCTCGCTGCCGTAGAGGTAGTTGTTGCCAGCAGCAGACGCGGTGGAGTTAGCACCAGAGACGCCGGTGAGGTCTCCGAATGGCGACACGGCACCGAGCGACCCGAGGCGGAGATGGTCCTTCTCGCCCATAAACATCGAGCCCATGGAGCCCTGCGGCGAGTACTGCGGCGTCGAGTACCCTTCCACCTCTTCGTGGATGAAGCGGCAGCGACTGCCGTACGGACAGTGCCCCGAGCCCCAGTACGACTTGCACTTGGTCGTCTTGTACTTGGGGTGGCGCACGACGTGGCGCAGCTCCGCGAGGCCGTGCGCAAACTGGCACTTGGCTGATAGAGAGAGAGGAGCACATACGCAAGCATAGAGTGGTCAAGTCAGTCACGCGTACGTGGGTGGGGAGAAGACGTGGGGATGGCGTCACGAGAGAGAGACACACACACACACGCCAAGTAACGCACCTCCGTAGCGGCAGTTGCCAAACTCGGAGAAGCGCTTGCAGAGCTCCGTCTTGTAGAGCGACGACTTGGTGCCGTTCTTTGGGCTGTTCTCTTCGTTCAGGTACTGCTCGTCTGCTTGGAGGTCGCCGTAGCCGCCGACGTCGCTCTGCATGTCGAGCTGCAGGTAGTTGTCCTTGGGCATCGCGTAGTAGTTGAGGTGCTCCATCGACGAGAGCAGCATCGTGCTTGCGGGGGTTGGGTGGGTTAGGTGGGTGGCGCTGTTCGCTAGCTAATCTCAGTACACACACGCGCTCACTCCTGTGTGCTGTGTGTGCGTCGTGGGGTACCCGGAGGTGGTGGTGGTTTCTTTCTTTCTGCTGTGTGTGGTGGCGCTTGCTACTGCGTGTGTTCAAGAGTGTGGCTGTCTGGACGAAGAAGCTGCGCGAGCCGAAGGGGGGAAGTCTGGAGGTTAAGGGAGCTGACCTTCCACGCGCAGACCAAAGCGCAAGATCAAAACTAAGTGTGGAGAAGCCCCGAGCGCTTGCCAGCCGCGCCCGCCAACAAAGCCCGCTGCTTTCCAAACGAGCGGCCCTCCTGTTTGTTTGGCTCAAAAGCCCGCAGACAACAGAGAGAAAGAGAGAGAAGCGGTGGGACACCCGTTCTCGAGCGCGGACCTCCGTCCCCTCGAGCCCTACCCGCGGTCGCCCCCATCTCTCCAAACGAGGTTTCTTCGACACGTGTCGGAGTTTCACACCTGCTCAGGCTCGCGCAAGTCGAACTCGAGCAAAAGTGTGAAAACACCTCGTGGACAAGTTTTTCACTCTTTAAACCTCAAACGCGAGGTTCTTTGTGACCCACTTCACTTTTTGGACTGGATGGTTTTCGTGAACGCACTCACCCACACACGATCCACAATCCACACGATCGCACTGTCCTTCTCTCTCTCTCTCTCTCTCTCTCTCTCTTCGCACGCACTCACTCCGCTCCACAAGCGCGACTCGAGAGCGTTTTGGAGCAAAAGCACACAAAACTATACGCATGTCCATTGTCGACAGCAATTTGCCACTAAACAAGCACACACATACGGACTGGACTCTCACGCGCACACACCAAACAAAACTGGCCAGTTCACGCGCGCTGTGACACACACCATTCAACCTAAATTTTCTACTGCCAAAAAACCTTCAATATCCAGACATCCTTCCCTGCCACACCATCAAAACAGAATTTTTCGCAAAAAAGCATGCGCGACAACTGCGCGCCACACCAAACAACCGTTTCTAGCGGGTTCGAGAGATGCAAAAAGCTTCTATTCGAGCTGTATCAGGCTAAAAAACGAGCTTTTGTGGCTAAACTGCTCAAATGCATATTGGGACACCAAAATCCAATATTCAAACTGCCCAACAGTCTATTTGTCGCCACTGTTGTCCCCATCTCGATCGTTTGGGGTGTCATGGCTCCAGCTTGTTTGACTTGCTTTGCTTGTTGCTTTTGCTTCTTTGCCCTCCGTATGCCGTCAACAACCTTCCCCGACACAAGCTTCGCATGCCCACTGAAAAAGCCTCCTGCTTGATTTCATTCTGTTGTGAACCATCGCATCACTAAAATGACTCGCAAGTGATGGATGCTTGGAAACGCGAACATGGTGAGAACACCCTTGTCTTGTGGGCATCACTTGTGTAGAGCAGTGCTGAACTAACGTGCACTGACAGCTTGAGGGCGGAACATAGGACAGTGGAAGTTCATTACCGAACAGCATGTGCAGCATGAAGCCATTCAGCTCTCCCGTTACAGTATGCTGTTTGGCAAGATGGCTACATTCACCTGACCACGTCAGTTTTCATCAATCTTCAACAACAGGGTCGCCACCGCTTCGCGAGCAGGCGCTGCTTGCGCGGCTGCTGTCGCTGCACACATGCGCACTCTTCCAACACACTCGACTTCAAAGCGCACCAGAGCAACAACCTATCTACCACGTAAAAGAGAGACGTCATGGACCCGGAGCTAGCCCCAAACCTGCCGACCAACGACGCACCGAACCAGCAACATGACACGCCACAGCAGCAGGATGTCGACGTCGTGAGCATGCACAGCGACGAGGAACCGAACGGATCAAACAACAATGTGCTCGACCCGCCAAGTCCGTCAGCCAATAATGCGCCGACTCAGCCGAGCAATGGCGCACCACGCCCGTTACCCTCTGTCAATCCATCGGCTGGCCCCTTGGTCGACGTGGTCCGCGCTCCATCGTCGCTACACCCGCAGCCGTCGCGCTTACTTCACCGTGAAACCTGGACGTTCGTCAGCTGCTGGTTCGTGGTGCTGCTCATGCACAGCGCGATCGTGCTCGCGTACGCGTTCCAGGCGGCTCTGTTCGCGTACGTCCATGCGAGTGCAAAGGTACGAACGATTGTGTCGTACCTCGGCGACTCGGTTGTCGACTTCCTCCCTGCTGTCGCGGGTGTGGGCGGCATGAACGCCGGACTCCACGGACTCGCGGTTCTCAGCGTGCTCTTCTGGAGTCTGCGCTACTGTACACTGCTCTTCTCGAAGCCGGAGGCGCCGACAGCAGACGCTCAACAGCGGCCTCAGGCAACGAAATGGTCGTCAGCGTTCAAGCTCCTCGCCCGCTTCTATCAAGGAGGAGGAGGAGGAGGCTCGACGACGGCGATACCGGTAGAGCCGAGCTCCCGCTGGCCACTCGGACTGTTCGGACTCAGTACGCACGACCTGGAACTCGCGCTCGACCTCGCGCTTCAGACGTACGAAGCGGAGAAACTCAGCCGCCTAGTCCCTCACGAGTGGATCAATCGCTTCGCGACGCTCGTGCTCGTCGCGAACTGCTGGCTCACTCCGCTCGTGTGCCTCGCCTTTCACAATCACCACTCGGCGACACGCGACATTGTTCGAATCGGGTTCGACTCGCTGCTGACGATGCTGTTTTGGATCGCCGTGCCGACTGCGATCGTGTACCCGTACTTCCACGCCTTCGACTCCACGACGCAAGCGTTCCCGTTCATCAACTACTACATGGACACTTGGTACATCAACGCGATCACTGAGAACCGGCAGTTCTTTGTCACGTCGGGGATCGACTTTGTTGCCAAGATGCTGCCAGGACTCGGGCTGCTGCTGCGGTTGCACCAGCTCAAGGACCTCCTCACAACGCATAACGAGTTTGGTCGCAAGGGCGTGAGACCATCACGTGACGCGGAGACCGGCGCGTCTGGACATTGCGTGCGCTTTCGGGACAGAGACGCCACGTCCAAGTGCAAGATCGTCGTCAAGTCGCTCTACTACTCGGTACTACTCGGCTGGGGCGCCGCAGTGCTCGCTCTGCACTCGCATGCGACAGCAGTCGCGAGTACCAGTAGCGACCCGGGCTGTCTTCTCGCGTTGCGGCCGTGGGGAGCCACGACGTACGTCTGCGTCGTGCTCGAAGTGAGCTGCTCGCAGAAGCAGATGCTGGGCGAGCGGGCCAAGGTCCAAGACGTGCTTGCAAACGTGAACATTCGCCGTCTGCAAGGTCTCATCTTCTCGCACTGTCCGGCGCTCGAGATCCCGTCACAGCTCCAACGCGCCTCGAAGCTCCAGGTGCTCAAGATTCACAACTGCACCGTCTCGGAATGGAAAGCCGACGCCGCACTGACTAGCGCGACGCACCCGATGATTCAGCAACTCTTCGTTTCGCTCACGAACTTCCCCGGGTCGACAGTCCCGGACGGGTTGCTCTCGTCGGCGTTTCCAACCACACTCTTCGACATGTCGTTCTGCGGCACAGACCTCACGGCGCTACCAGACAATGTCCACGAGAAGTGGACAGGCGTTCAGTTCTTCACACTGGAGCTGAGTCCTGGAGTCCAGAAGTTGCCACCTGCGCTCGGCAAGATGCCGTCGTGTGAGTGGCTCTCGCTCAGCGGCAACAGTATCACTGGGATCCCAGACACCCGCTTCGCAGCCTCGCGATTCCGTCAGCTGTACTTGGATGGGAACCCGCTCCAAGCGCTGCCTTCGAGCCTCGGCGACGTCTCGAGTACGCAGATCATGGGTATCACGAACACAGACGTGTCGTCCGTGCCTGCGTCGTGGGCGGCGTTCGGGGCCACTAGTGCGACGCTGGCAGCGAGCGGGTCCCCATTGTGTCGATCGTCCAGTGCGTCGGCTGGAGCACTCCATTTGGACTGCAGCGCATCGTACGAGAGCACGCACTTGTACCCGCTCGAGTGGGAACAGTACTGGAGGAAGAAGAACCGCAATTAGTCTCAACTGTGTTCAAAGAGAGAACGAGAGAGAGCTCTTGGACCCTATCACCGGCATCCACGCGTGAGAACTCACTCCTTGTCTCCGCTTCCAAGCCAAGCACGGCCTTACACGAGAGCATAGTCGCAGGAGAGCTCGCTCCGTGGCACGCAGCTTGCTGTAGCGGACACCACTGAATTGGCGCAGAGTGGAGTGTTTCCAATGAACACGGCGACGTGTGTGTTCGTGCGCGGGTCAAGCCACGCGGGCAAACTCGCGAGCCTCGTCGAGTCGAGCGACACAAGCTCCAGCATGTCTGCATCTTCAGCCGGTGGGAGCTCTGTCAGCGGGTTGCGGTCGAGCCAGACACGGTCAAGAAGAAGTCTCGAGCTCTGGGTGAAGAGCTCTCCTGGAACCTCCGAGATCGCATTCCCACGCACAGCGAGTTCGACGAGCGGAAGACGCGTGATCAACGTCGGGAACGACTCCAAGCGCGCAACGTCGAGGTAGAGGAACGCGAGGTTTGGCCACGTGCTGTCGACCGGGAAGGACGCAAAGCCTGACGGCGTCACGTTCGCATCGCACAGTTGAAACATCGCGAGCGCTTGGAGCGGACTGGTGCTGTCGACTCCAACGAGCGGTTCCGTTTCGGATAACTCGATCTCTTCTGATGTGGTCGTCCGAGCGAACGAGAGCATGCGTAGCTGGCGATGGATGTGGCCCGAGAGCGTCGCGTCGCGTGCCCACTTGACGATAACCGAGCTCCGAACTTTGAGTCCGACGAGCGCGTCGAGGTCACGGAGCCGAGGGGTCACCTCGAGTCGCTCGCAGTTCGAGATCACCAGGTACCGAATCGACTTGTCGTCTACTGAGAGCGCGTTGAGCATTGTGGTGAGATCCTGGGTGGGCTGGGACTGCAACGCTGCTGCGAGAGCCACACAGTCGAGCTCCAGCATGGCGCAGGACGGTTGGGTCGGATACCACGGGAACGTGCGCACTCGGCACGCTGCTGAGAGCGAACTGGCTGTTCTCGACGCAACGAGGTGGGAGACGAGCACACCGAGCCCCCAGCCAAAGAGGACGACAGTCAGCGGCGATACCCATACACGCCAGGACTGGCAAAGTCCGACGCTGCTGCCACTTGAGCTGTTCGTTCGAACAGGAGCTGCGGGTGCGACTCGGCGCGTGTGGCTCGCTTGATTGGCTGTACTGCGCTCCACTGCCCAACGTGATTCGGGATCCAGCTGCAAGCAGAGCACAATGTGGATGCCGAACAGAACGGCCAGGATCGCAACCGCCGGTCGCGTTTCATCTAGAGACTGGAAATCCAGGAGCATCCGGACGATCCACTCGTCGCTGTACTGCTGCGGAATCGGCTCGTACTGCTCCTGCGCGTTGATTTGGCACTTCGTATACGGGTGCAAGAGTCCGAGTGGAACGACGAGTGCCGCGACAATGTCGAGTGCGAGCGAAGCAGCGACACAGAAAACGCGGCGAGCGGGCGAGTCCCCGTGACTCCAGCAGATCGCGAGCACTGGGAGCCAGCAACTCAGCACGATCGCCGCAATGTAGAACTCAGCCCATCCTCCCGCATTCGACACCTCACTGCTCAGTGTTGCGACGCGAGCGGTGTGCATTGCGAGCTGGGCGGCTCGAACAGCGAGGTATCTCCGCTCGAACACCGCGGTTGGCTCGAGCTGGACCAGCTTCGGGTAGAACGCCACTGGGAACTGGAGCGTAGCGACCAACCGCTTGAATCGTGACGTCGGCAGTGGTCGCGCTAGGCGCTTCTTCGGCGAGCCTTCACTCAGGTCGTTCACGTCTGCACGGATCTCGCCTCCTCTCTCGCTACTGCTGCCGCTCCCGTGATCAAACGGACGCACCTCGTCACTGCTGCTTGGAGACGTGACAGCGACCGTCGGAGCTGGCGCCACGCGTATTCGCTTTGTGGTGACGTTGAGCGCGACAAACGGGAGCATCATCTTGAGGAGGAAGCCAACGTGCGCGACTGCAAAGATCGCGCACGATGCCGAGTGAAGCCGACTCGCTTCTGTGGAGCTCTCGGAGGTTGAAGGTCTCGACAGGATCTGTGAGCGCAGTGTCGACATTTTCTTCATCTCGGGGGATACCACGTGCAGCGCTGCGATGACAGCGTAGGTAGTCCCGAGTCCAGCATGCAGTAGAGCCTTGGTGAACCAGAGAACGCGTTGCGTCGTGGCTGAGAAGGTGTCGGTATCGTCGGTGTCGTCAGAGGATGTCGAACGAACGCCTGCTGGCGGTGCTGCTCCTCCTCCTCTGCTATGGACTCTGTGTGCCGACAATGTTGCTGTAGTTGCGGCTCTCGTGAGGACCGATGGGGTTGGTATGCTCATCAAGCTCGGAGACGACGGCGGACGGTGCATGGCACTCCGATACACGGATGAGTCCTGGCGTGGGAGAGCCGGCGGTGGCGCCTCGGGCTTGAGGTCCTCGACCTCGACATCGTGGTGTCGACCTGACTTTTCGACAAACGAGCGGTTAGAGTACCGCGACTCGCTCGGGTGCGCCTTGCGTGACTGCGAGAGATTGCTGCGGCCACGGCGCGAGGACGAGTTGTTGGAGCCATGGGCGGAGTGGGCGTCCCGCAGCGGCACGACGAACTTGGGGGTCGGCGTCGCGCTCTCGATCGCTGACCTGGACCGCGTGCGTTGGAAGCTCGGGATTTGCGCCGCGAGGCCGAAAGGGGACTTGGACTTGGACGTTAGTTGTCTCTGGAGATCCATGCGCGACGGCGAGCGTGCCACTTGAGCTCTGTCGTTCATCCCGACGCTACTGGAAGGAGCAGAGTGGGCTTCCCGACTTCAGTGTTGAACTGCGTGTGGGTGTTACGTTGAAATGGGCGTCAATGGCGAGTGGGCTAAGTTTACAGTGTACTCTGGTCGTCCCTTGAATAGCATGGGCTCAGGAGGTCGGTCATGACCTTCGCGAGGATCAGCTTGGCAATGTGATCAAGTGCCGCCATTCGATGCCTTCCATTTTGTCTGATTTGTGAAGATTGATCGAGGTGGTACAAGCGTACTACGAGTACGACTGGCGTAGAGCGAAAAGAAGTTGGAAATGAAAGTCGCTGCGAGCCGGACGCCTGTTGTGCTGTGCTCACTGCTGTTCCATTCAACCGGACTCAATGTGGCGACGAGCTTGAAGGTCGTTGGCGTGGCGGCATCTAAAATCAGTAGCATTCTATACAGCCGTCCTGCATGCTAAAAGAGAGGTATCAATTTGGACGATGAGCGTGCTTGCAACCTATGGAAACCTTGCGTAAAAATGCAACCAATACATACAGCTTATCAGATGTGAAAACTTGTCGAATCAAACAATGTACTGAAGTAACTCAAAGGCTGAATAATCAACTGATATTAGAAGCAGTGCCTTCAATGTGAATCCGCCCTCGTGGCTGGCTCTCTGCGGCCGAAATCCAAGGTCCATCCTCCCTTTCTGACTCTCTTTCGTGTCTGCCTGCCCACCGCAACGTTCCCCGCCCAGCTTTGACAATGGCGAATGGAAAGGAGCGCCAGGCTACAAGTACCGCTGGTTTGGCTGCTGGTTCCGTTCTCTTTCCCCCACCGATGCTTGCGCGACACAGCGTGCGTCGGACTCTTCCAGCCCAATCCGATCCGATCAGTCGATCACTTTAGCTTTTGCCTACTCGCCACTCCGTCGCGAGTCCTTCACGCCGTTCGTTGTAAACACCAGAACAATGCGCGCGACCACGTCCTCTGTCGCGTCGCTCCTTGCGCTCGCGCTCTTCTCGGCGCAGACGTCGGCTTTCGATGTCGTACTCACGAACAAGTGCACGAAACCCATCGTGCTCTTTGACTCGCGAACGACTGCGGACATTGCAGCCGGCGCGAGTCTCACGCGCACGATCGCTCCCAACTCGGGTGCCCACGTATTCCGCGACTCGACGAGCGGGCAGGCAACCTGTACGTCCACTTTCCACCACTCCATTGACTGCGTTGGGTGGTGCACCTCCGAATCGAGCAGTGGTTTTTGACTCTGGTTCGGATATTATACCGGTATTTGAATGTATACAGTGGCTGAGTTCTCTGGCGATGGCGGTATGGCGTGGTTCGACATCAGCATCATCCCAACGGGCCCCAAGAGCGGCCCCAAGTACTGTGAAAGCCTCGACGCATGCAAAGCGCTGACGGGCGGCGTCGGCTTCAACACGCCGATGCAGATCGCGCCCAAGAACCCAAACAGCGACCGCTGCCGCGTGCTCACGTGCATGGCGGACGGCTGCACGGACGCGTACCAGTACCCAAAAGACGACACAAAGACCCACGCGTGCCCCATCAACACGGACTTTGAAGTCACGTTCTGCCCCGGCGGCTCGGGTGGCGCGACGCCAGCGCCAACCACAAAGACACCGACGCCGCCACCGACCACCCAGGCGCCAACGCCACCACCAACCACCGAAGCACCGACGCCGACGCCGACCCCGACGCCGGAGCCGACCCCAACGCCCACGGAGGAGCTCGAGCGCTCCCTGCCGGACGGAAGCGGCTCCAAGGGGTACCTCCGCTCCGGCTCCAGTGACAACAACGCTGGTGAAGACCGCAGTATCGAAGACAACGACGTACCAGAGACCGTGGCTCCAGTCGTCACGATCGTCGACGAGCCCACGGACACGCCGGTTGCAAACGAAGCAGACCACGTCGTGAACGCAGGCGACAAAGCGGCAGGCGTCCAGACCGTGACGACACGGAGCGAGGAGGGGTCGGGCTCGTCTGGCGGCATCTTCCTTGTCGCGATCGTCGGGGCGGTGGGAGTCGTGGCCGCCACGGCGATCGTCGTAGTGCGCCGGAAGAAGGCGGAGCTGGACGCGCTGGACGACAAGACGCCTGTTGCGACGACGTCAAGTAACGACCGCCACATGATGACGACACCGTCGGGCAGCTGCATCCTGTAGACGCCGACCCTGATCGAAGGGGTCGGTGGTGGTGACCTTCCCCCTTCTCCCACTTTCGCTGCCGTCGCCTGCTTCCTATTCGCCCTCCTCCATTCTGTTGCATACTGTGGCTTCCTTTCCCCTTCCAGATTGGATGGATGGGGGAAGTAGGCAGTCGCGTCGAGAGTACTGAGAGACCAAGTCCTGGTAATGTGTCGTATCAACGTCTTTGTTGCGTTCCTAGTGTCGTTTGGAAAGGTTAGCGAATGAGCGTGACAAAAACGAGGGAGTACATCACGTCGTCCGTCCTACTCTCCCCAACTCAGCTCGTCAACCTACATGTGTCGCTGTCTAGCGTCACCCCACGAGTTCCTGGATGTCGGCGCGGCTCTGGTCCTGCGGTGAGAGCTTCTGGAACTCTCGGTTGAGGTCGTCGCGGCGGTGGAGCTCACGGAGCGCACTGAGGAGCGGGAACGGGTCGAGTGGCGCCACAGGCGGTGCGAGTGTGCGGTGCGCCTTGTAGAGCTTCACGACGCTCTCGTACTGTTCGTGGAAGTGCATGTCCACTGCAATGTCCCCACGCGAGCGGTCGAGGAGCGGCAGCTGCGCGTACGCGTCGATGGCTTCGACGTAGCGGCCGCGCGCACAGTACTCTTTCACGATATCGGACGCGAGGTACGCGGCGTTCCGGTCCGCGTTTTTCTCGCGCCCTGGAGCCAGAGCGCTGTGGAGCTCGAGCACAGCGAGAAGTGATGGTAGTGGCGCACCAGACAGGAAGAACTGCCGCATGAAGAACTTGCACCACGATACGTCACGGGCCGCGTTTGTCCACGGCGCGAGCAGGACGAACACGTCGCGGACTGGGTCGCGGACAGGGTCTGCGCTCTCGGAGGCGTCGTCGTTGCTGCTGCTGACGCTACTGTCAGGGACCTGGAGGTTGTGGAACGCCCATTGCAGCAGCGGCTGCAGCTTGTGCGCGAACTCGACCGAGTGCACGGCCTCGGTCCGCAGCGTCGGCGAAGTGGCGTTCAAGTCCTGCATCGCAAAGTACCGCTGGAGCCGCAGCGCGACAGTGTTGATGGGCGCTGGAGCGGCAACGAGCGAATCGAAGCTGAATGGCGGTGGTGGCAACCCAGAGGCGGCCGCGCGCGACGCAGCGCGGTGCAGAGACGCAGCCGGACGCCAGCAGCGGCGCTGGCCGCCAGCGACGTGAGCGAACATTGTGGCGTGTCGAGTTTTGGGCCAAAACTTTTGGCAAAGCCACAAATAATGTGAGTATGTGGACCACGTAAAATGCATTTGAACTCGCACTGGAGGTGGTTGGATGACCTCCCCAACTCGCAAGATTGCCGCTTCATGTGCGACTCGCGAGTGCGCGAGTAGAAGGATGAAAAGGAGAGCGCGGCTCTGACGTCAGTTAGCCGAGGGCGCCACTGTCGATTTCAAGCAAACGCGAACGTCCGATGCTGGTCAACTTCACTGTAACAACTGAACCCTGTTGGTCGAGTTTGCACGCTGAAATCCACGGGTCGCATGCTCGCCTTGCCTGTTCTGGTTCAACGGACGCGGTCGCTTGACCGATCGTTTGTCCACCAGAAACGTATATTTCAAGCAAGGGGTGTTTGCAAAACGATTCGCAACCGACACCGAGATGCAAGAAGGAGTTTGGAAAGATGCACATGTGTTCTTCTCCGACTCGATATCGATCGGCGAACGTGGGGACGCCATTGTGGCGTCCAACCAGACGGTCTATTCATCCTTTTCCGAGACCGATGGATCGATCACATGGGACTGGTTGGGCATTGGAAGTTGCGCAGGCTAACACATTGCAATCTTTTCGTGAGAACGGAATAGGTGCTTCGCAACCTGTTAACCAGTCGAGACCATTAAGAAGAGGTTACGTTGGAAGACAACATTGATGAGATGGGCAGCGGCAGTCAGGACAACGCGTTGACAGATACTGCAATGGAGACAACATCGGCGGCAACATTGATGACAGTGTCGATAAAGATCGATGAGAGTTAACCCCTTTGTCGCGTATGGATAACAAAGGGCACATGTAGGCTACCAACGGGCTGGAGCTCCCTCGAAAACAAGAGTCTGGGCCACACTCTTAGAACGCGAACACGTCCGACGAAGTAGTTGGGCCGCAGTCGGCACAAAGACTCACATTCGCCCCACGCGACGAGTCTGCTTCTGTGCAGGTTCCAAGCACACGCTTCTCACTCAATTTGTTGTTAGTCACACTTCAGGAAAACGGTGCGATCCTGCAGTGCAGTCGTAACGTATCGCTAACTTTCGACGACGTCGAAGCTGGAGTTTGCGCTGCACAGCTCTCGCTGTTGCCGCTGAACTTGTACCAGAGTCAGAAATTGTAGATATGTGGACCACGTAAGTAAAATTCATACATCGAAGTTCTTTCAGGGCAACACCGTAACCTCACCTTCCACTCCTTGATGGTGGCGTGGCTTCGCTTGAGCGCGCTTGTTGAACAGTGGGTGGCGTCTCTCGCTTCGATAATCGAAGTGCCTGTCGCCTTGATCCCTTGGTCGGAATCTCACACTCGAAACGAAGCGAGCGCTGCACAGAGTCATTCCTGCTCGAGAGAACTCGAAGTCTCGAGACTTCTCGAGCAGAGCGAACAGAAAGACTGCGCTGATGTTTAACGTCGTCCATCCCGCCATCTTATTCCACACGCATCCTGAGCGAGTCAGGGGCGACAGTGCACACGCGTTTACCGTCTCGATTTCGCAACTTACGTCACCACTATGCGGGTCCGCCCACATGCGTGCTTCTGTCAAGGAAGCGATTATTCGAAACACTCGAAACACACTCGCTCGAAGAAAACTCCATGCGTCTTTGGCGAGTGTACTAGTACGTTGCGTCAAGCCCCGTCATTGACAGCAGTCAGAACGACAGCATCAGTGTTGATTCTCCCTCGAGAGCGTTCTCGCACATGCATTCGAGCCACCGTCCAGGCAGGCGATCTGCGCCACCAGCAACGGATGATGCCCAGACCCGGCCTCGCTCGCTATAGTGTACCACATCACGCGCGACTCGTGGAAGTATAGAAAGGAACGCGTGGCGTTGACGTCAGTCGGGCGAGGCCACCACCATCGATTTCGAAGCAAACGTGGGCGGCTGATAGTGCTGGTGCAGTGAGTCTTTCTTCTTCTTTGCACCTGCCGAGTTCGCAAACCGCTTTCCCGCGATCCGCATGCTTGCTTTGCTTTCCGGCTCAAGGCACGCGAGTGCGTCTGAACGTGGTGCTCCCGACTCGACTTGGAAGGCCCAGTGTCAACGTGGTGGTGGTGCTTTTCAAAGTGGCAAAACGACTCGCAACCGCCGCCAAAGAAAGAAAGAAACGGGCACGGAAAAGCTCGGAAAGAACGAACCAAGT
>JAASGD010000688.1:0-17786 GCA_023334115.1 Globisporangium megalacanthum | reverse complement strand
TTTACGAGCGACGAGACTGCTGCCACTTGCGTCTGCTCCTACTGGTCGGCTTCGAAGAGACACGTCTGTAAAGACGCATCTTTTCAACAGCACCAACCAAGTGTTTTTTTTCTGGCTGCGTCCATGCCAAGCAAGCTCAAAGCGCTTTACGGGTTGGCGTCGCTCAACACACTCTCAGTGAGTCCCACACCGAACATATGGATTTGTTGTGGAATTTTTTCGTTTCAACTCCAGCAGCAGCGATGTTTTGATGGACCAGACGGCGATACTTCCGGTTCACACCGCACCGCATGGCTCTCACAGTGGTGGTACGAGTACACGCAAGTTTACCACGTGCAAACTCCTCGCGGATTGCTCGCTGGCGCAGTAAAGAAGGCGCTGACAGCCCCGCTGACTCCCGTTCATGCGGTAAACTCCATTGACCAACTCGCAGAGCAATCTGCCAGAGACCCGAACGCGTTGTCGTCCACCATCGCATCACGTGGGACACCCTCGAGTGTTTGCTTTTCCAAAGGATCGCATGAACACATGCCTCCTATCCAGTCTCAGTCTTTTTCAATCGAGCCGTCTGTCCTCTTGCCTCTTGCCTGTGGCATGCACCCAGCACCTCCCAGTCTCAGTCCTCATTCGCAAATTTACCAGCCCCTCACCACGCGCCAACCCACACCCTCACCATGCCTGCGAGCGCCAACGACAGCCACACGCCCGACACCACTGAGAGCGCGGCACGCAGCGTCGCAGCCATCGACACTGTCTGCATCGACCGTGTCGTGAAGCGTGCCGGCCACCACCACTTTGTACTGAGCGTGTTCCTGCGGCGGTCGCAGCCAACAACGAAGCTGCAGCTCATCTCGTCCACCGAGCGGTTCTTCCGGACGCGACCTCGTCCACTTCCGCAACGACCGAATGCCCGCACTGGCGGTCGAAGCCCTGTCGCGGAGCACGAGAGCGAGCCGGATTATCAGGTCGAGCGGCGGTACGTCGAGTTCGTGGAGCTGCGCCGTGCGCTCGTTGCCATCGCGACGAGCACCGACGCAGCAGCTGACCACCAGCTCTCGGACCGTCCGAGTCCGAGCCGCACGTTCCGCAGCGACTTGCTCGCGTTCCTCACGCACGACAAGAAGCAGCAGCCTCGTCACACACTTCAGTACGCGACGACGTCGAGTCGGCGCTTGTCTGAAATGCTCGCAGCGTTCACAGTCGGCGTGGTCGCACTCGTGGCACCAGCGGCGTCGCCTGTGATGAGTTCGAACGTGAGCGAGTGCGAGCAGCCGGGAGTGCGCGAGGCCGCTACGCTGCTCGCCGCTTTTCTCCACAAGCCTCGAGACTCGTCACTCGGGATCATCTGATGGGGGACACTGGTGGAACCGTCCAACAGCCAGAGCCAGCAACAGTACGCCATCGTAATTTCCAGTTGAATTACCGGTACTGGAGTTCAAACACACCTACACTTACTACTTCCTGTATGGATGGATGCACTTGGAGAGCTTGCTTCCCTGGTTACAGGCGCACAATCTTGTTGGCCGCGCCTCCGTCCTTCCGACTCTTCTCAGCTGCAACAGCGTGTCGCAATGCTTCCAGCCACCGGTCGAACTCAGCGCTCGAGTCCGCGGCCATGAGGAGCTTCCGGCCGCTCTCCGTCGTCACTTCGAGACAGAACTTCTTCGTGCGCATGATGAGCACGTGGCAGACTTTGAGCGTCTTGAGCAGCGGGCCATTGTCGCTCTTAAAGTACGACAGCGTCGTTCCACTGAGTGTAAAGTATCGGAGCTTCCAGCTCTTGATCGTGCTGCCTTCTTTCCGCAGCCACCCGCTGCAGCCTGGAAGACCCGCGTCGAGGCTCACGCGGCCCAGGCCTAGGCCCATTTCGGTCGTGTACGGCACGCTCGAGTCGTCGAACGAGTCGTCGCTCGACGACAACGAACTCCCACGACCGAGCCCCACGCCACTCCGACCACCGCCACCACTGCTGCTTGTCCGACTGCCGCCAAGCGACGCGCGTGACTGGCCGAGCGAGTGCCGTGGCAGTCCACTCACAGTACTCGCTCGACTGTCGCCAGTGTCGTCGTCGTTGTCGTCCAAGTCGAACTCTGTCACGTCGCTCGACCGGGTGGGTGTCCGGATCGACGCTTGGAGCACTTTGCACCACGCGAGCATCTCGGCTTCGCTGCTCGCAGCGACGTTCAGGATGCGGCCGTTCTGGAACCGGACGTCGATGCAGAACGGCCGATCGTTCCCGAGCGTAACGTACGACACGAGGCCGCACCCGAGCGGACTCTCGCCCACGTTGCTCGCGTACGAGAGCTTCTTGCCGTCGAGCACAAAGTACCGACGCTTCCACGTCTTGAAGTTCTTGCCTTTCTTCATGAGCCAGCCTTTGCCAGCCTCTGCGGACGCCCTGGTAGTGTCGAGCGAGCTCGACTGGCGCCGCAAGAGCCCTCCACTGCTGCTCGCGCGACCACGTGAAGGCGACGCGGGGTCGCCTGTGCTCTCTAAGATGTCGGTTAGGTGCTGGAACCACGCGCGGATCTCGTCCGGCGACTCGGTCGAGACACGCAGCACACGGCCGGTCGTGAGTGTAATGTCGAGGCAGTTGGGGAAGCCCGGGTTCACGGCCACGCGGTCAATGAAGCCGCTGCCTTTCGGCGCTTCGTGCAGCTGCTCAAAGTACGTCACGGCCCTGTCTTCGACGACCACGAACCGGCGCTTCCACGACTTGAAGTTCTTGCCCTGCTTCTTGAGCCACCCGGCCTTGCGACGCTCCACGAAGCTGTCGTTGCTGTCGCTGTCGCTGTCGGCCCCATTGTCGCTGTTGTTCGTGTCGTTGTCATCACCATTGACGCCGCCGTCCTTCCCACTTGCCACCGACAGGTTCCCACTCTCTGCGACAGCGCTCATACGACCGCCTCCAGTCCCACTACTCCCACTCGTCCCCCGTCGTAACACCCGGCTACTCGCTCCCATTGCGAGGCTTCCTCGTCCAGCCGCCGCCATGGACGCCCGCACAACTTCCACACTCGACGGATCCTTCTCCAGCACCGCGCAGATCGCGTCGACCCAGCGCGTCACTTCGTCCCGTGAATCGGCACTCACACTCAACGTCCGTCCACTGTCGAGCTGGATCTCGAGCGCATTCGCGCCGTCGTCGTCCCCGAGCATGAGGTCCACAACGGAGCCTTCCCCGCGTGGGTGCGCGTCCCCTGGGCTCTCGCTGTACGCGAGCTGGAAGCCGGTGAGCGTAAAGTACCGCTTCTTCCACGCAGTCGCGCGCTGGCCCCGCTTGTAGAGCCACCCTTCGCACGCACACGCGTCCGCGAACGTGTCGCCCAGGAACGGCGCGGTCTGGTTCGCGTACGGGTCGCCAAAGCACGGCGCTTTGTGGATCGCTTTCGCAATCGCGTGGTCCCACGCTTCAATGTCGGCGAACGACTCGGCGGCGATCCGGAAGATCCGGTTGTGGTCCGAGAAGATGTCGAGCGCGAACGGCTTCGCGGCGTTGATGTTGTAGTCGTTCACAGTCGCTTCTCCGAGTGGCGCTTCGTGCGCTTTCGCGTGGTACTTGATCACGCGGCCTGTGAGCGTCATGTACCGCTTCTTCCACGTCTTAAAGTTCTGGCCTTCTTTGAAGAGCCACCCCTGCATGGTCACAGGCGCACTGGCGCTACCGTGTTTGCTACTATTTGTACCATTGCTATTCGCGACGTCGTTGCCGCCGTCTTGGAGCGCTTCTTTCACGCGCGCGTACCACTCGAGGCTCTCGGCGTTCGACTCGAGCTGGAGCTTCAGGCTCTGGTTCTTGAGCTCGCCTTTGAGCAGCAAGCCGTTGCTGAACTCGGGCGTAAACTCGACGCCAACGACACGCAAGCGGCCTTTCTCGTCAATGCCTTTGCCACTCGGTGACCGCTCGGCAAAGTAGATGAGCTCCCGGCCTTTGAGCACAAAGTACCGGCGTTTCCACGACTTTATGATCGAGCCCTGCTTGGACGCCCACCCGGCGTGGTCGCAGTACGAGCTCTTGGTCACGCGCGCAACGGCGATGACGTTGTTGGCCGTGCGGTGCAGACGCTGTTGTTGCTGCTGCAGAGCGGTCGTCGCCATGGCGCAAGAGCAGAGGCGGCGAGCGGACCGGAAGGGAACGACCAACGGACTTGAGCGCTGCTCGGCAGGTTTGCGAATGGGCATGGGAGAGTGGCGAGTGGACTGGAGGGACACTGTAAACAAAATGTATATTTTAAACGGTCAGGATGTCGGCTAAAAGTGGACTTGTATTGTTGCGAAAAGGCAACGTCTGCATCTGAAACGGGGGACTTTACTCGCAGATTTCAAAAAGTGTACCCGTGAACTGATTTGACTGACTTGATACAAATCCAGTTTTAAAAACGTAGTCTTTGTGGGGAAGGAAGGAGGAGTTCGACAGCAGATTCAGTAACTTTTCCCTTTTTTCATTTTTGAAGTTCAACTATGAAATTTCACTGCCTGTTTATGCTAACTTGAAATTTCACAGTATGTTTTTCTTTTGCTGACATTTTATCCGGATATTATCCTGTTTCATACAAAACCAAGTCAATAGTCACATTTTCGAACAAGTATACTGAAACCCATACACTTTCAAATGAGTGAATATTACGGTACTCCCCACATTCGCATGTACTTGATTTCAGTATGGTGATGACTAATCCTTGTATATATGATCAAGGTTCTGCCAAACGTGATCAATGTAAATTACACATAAACTACTTCAAGTCAGAATCTGATCCATTGAATCTAATTTAGGTGCGCCAAGTTGCTATCTGAGCCCAATTACGTAGACGTACATAATATTCCCTTATAAAGGGTGGATGGTGGTACTCCACGAAACTCTCCTTGTTGTCCTCCGTGCTGTTCCGGCTCCAATTAAGGCAACCAGCGAGAAGCGTCGCCCCATCAACCAAGCAGCACTTGTTGTGTGCAAAGCTGGTGGGTATGCGACCGTGGATGAGGTACACAGGAACACCCGCCTCCACCAACCGGTCCGCGCAGCGCGCGAAAACCGGCCCCCTATTGTGTGTGTATTGGTCTAGGAGAACGATGACATGTACACTCTTCTGAGAATTCTTGTGCTCTGCTATGAGTGCGTTGGTCAGGAGGTCTGAGGGCAGTATGAACATGCACACCTCAATCGTCTTCTTAGCAGCTCCGATGACCTCTATGACGCGCCTTGTCGACGCCTCCAAGCTCTCTGGATCATCCAGAAGCCACGTCCGCGGCAACCAGTTGCCGAACGCCGCAAATGCGCGCGAAGCGGCGCCACGGAGCCGCTCCACCTCATCGTCGACCGTCGAACGCTGCCACTGGTTGCGGTGTCGGCGGATCTGGCTGTTGAAAGCCGCCAACGACACGCCCATAATGAGGGCGACGTTGGTGGGCTCAACAGCACAGTCGAGCGCCAGCACAAGCGCGCGTTGCCAAAGGTCGCTGTGCCGAGCCGGGCGGCCTCGCGCCTGTTGCGGTGGTGTTTGTGGTGGTACTGGTGGGCGTACTTGTGGTCGCGCTAGTGGTCGTGTTTGTGGGCGTGATTGTAGTGATAGTTGGGGTGGCGCTTGGCTCGCTGACTCGACCTCCCCTCCTTCTTGATGTGACAGCTCACAGGCGAACGCGCACAAATTTTCGAGCTGGTCGGCGGCGTGGTGGCGCCCCTGCTCCATAGTCCGCAAACGCTGCTGGTGGTGGGCGTGGGTTGCTTGTTCGAGTTCAGCGGCGCCGCGCCGTCGGTCTTGCTCGAGAAGCTGGCGACGGTGGCTTTCATCGACGACACCTTGAAGTCGTGCCACTCGTCCGCGCAGGCGAGCGATCTCGGCGCTGGCGACGCTGACTTCGGCGTCTCGGTCGCGGTCGAGCGTTATGCGCGCTTGAAGCGCACTCACTCTACGGTGCAAGCGTTCGTTCACATTGTGGGCGTCGTTCAGTTGGCTCGAAGCAACTTTGTCGCTGCCGCGCGAGCTCGTTGCACTCGGAGCTGTGCGCGCAAGTTTTCGCTCTCGTCGTGAGCTGCGCGCAGCTCTTCGGTCTGGAGGTTCACTTGCGCCTGGAGTGTGTGCAGCCGCCGCCCCATCATGTCCAACACAGTCGCGCGATCGAGGTTCATCTGAGGGTGTCGTGTGTGTGCGTGTGTTGTCGTCGTGGAGGGAGGTCGTCGTCGCGCGTGAGAGATGAAGAGTGTGAGCTGGGTGAGCTGAGAGTGTGAGCTGAAAGAGAGATCGCGGAGATCGCACGCACACGCACGACACTCATGAAGAAGATGAGTTTCTTCAACATACTGCGAAAAAAAGAACGTACTCAGCACCTTGATCGTTCAACCAGCACACGTTGCCACTGCAGAACAGGGAACAGCGGCAGCGCTGCAAAGTTGCGTGTGCTGGGCGTCACAGTAACCCGTCTCTCCAGAAACGTAACCAAACGTAACCACACTGGCCGAATTTCAGCAAATACGGTCGTACTTAGCCGCATCAATCCACTCGATTCCCTTCCTTTTCGCACGCTCACCGTTCACTGCAACGACGCGATCCAAAAGCCAAGAAGCACACAAGCAGCACACACCTCAGACGTCTCCCCCCCTCATCGCCCTCATGGAGTTCATCGAGCGTCAGGAGATCGCGTACCCAGAGCTCGCGCCTCGCTACCAGCAGCTCAAAGAGCTCTTCGTGCGCAAGTGCGTGTCGCTCTTGCGTTCCTCTCCGCCTGGTATCGTTTGCACTGACGACCTCTTGTTGGTGACCCACCCCACTCACTCGTCAGACTCTACCATGAGCTCACGGACGCGCTCGAGGCGTTCGTGAACGACCCATCGACGCGCCGTGCGCCTCTCAACCTCCCCACGCTCTTCACTGAGTTCGTGCAGCCAATCGCCAGTAAACTCAACCAAGTGCGTCTCGTCACGATCGCCACGGCCGCCAGCGGCCAGTTCGAGAGCCCGGCGGACGCGCACACGTTCCTCGCGAGCGTCGCAGCGGCGCCGAGCGTTCACGCGAGCCACGAAGCCGCGCTGCTCTGTACGATGCAGCTCTTGCGGCTCCAGCTCCTGCAAGGCGACGCGTTTCACGCCGACGTCAAGAGCGCACTCGACACGCTCAAGCCGACTGTCGAAGCGCTCGTGGGCGCTGAGCCCGTCGTCCACGCTGCGTACTACCGGGCCGCGTGCGCGTACTACAGCGCCGTGGGCCCAGCCGACCGGTTCTACAAGAACGCGCTCATGTTCCTCGCGTACGCGCCGTACGACGAGCTCCCAACCTCCGAGCGCTTCACGCTGGCGGTCGACTTGAGCATCGCGGCGCTCACGGGCGAGAACGTGTTCAACTTTGGCGAAGTCCTGGCGACGCCCGCGCTCCAAGCGCTGGACGGGACCGACAAGCACTGGCTCGCGGAGCTCTTGCTCGCGTTCAACCGTGGGGACATTGACGCGTTCAACGCGCTCGTCCACACGCACCAGCGGGAGTTTGACGCGCAGCCAGCGCTCCATTCGAAGGCCGCGTACGTGAAAGAGAAGCTCGCGCTCTTGGCGCTCATGGTGCTTGTGTTCCAGCGCCCGTCGCACGCGCGGACGCTCCGGTTTGACGAGATTGCGGCGGCCACGCGGCTGCCAGGCGCGCAAGTCGAGTGGCTCGTGATGCGCGCGCTCTCGTGTGGGCTCGTGAAAGGTGCGATCGACCAAGTGGACGAAGTCGTGCGCGTCTCGTGGGTCCAGCCGCGCGTGCTCGACAGTGCGCAGCTCCAGGAGCTCGTGAACCGACTGGACGGGTGGGAGAAGAAGGTCCACTCGACGCTGCTGTACGTGGAGGAGCAGACGCCCGAGCTCTTCCAGTGAGAGAGAGAGTGAGAGACTGAGAGAGACGGAGAGAGAGAGAAAGAGAGAGAGAGAGATCCTTGGATCGTAAAGATGCGCCTTCTCAGCCGCGTCTCCTTGGTCGTCTACTTGGTTGGTGTCTCTCTTCCTCTCTCAGTCGTACCACCGACAGCTCTTCTTGCCGTGGGCGGTGGAAAGCGTCGGTCGCACTGTCCCTGTCGCTATCTTTTCAGTCGGAGGCGGTCGGTCGAAGCCTCGAAGGCGATCAGCGGACTCGTCCGACCACCACGGTGTCCGGTAGAGCTGTCGATCCAAAGCCACGAGAGCGTTTATCATTCACTCGCTCACATGACGAACGCCCCCCCAGTCCCCAGTCCCACAAACCAGCCGCCAGTGACGCACCGGACTCGGACTCGTCCCGTGGAATGCGACAGCGAACGTCGCGCGTGCGTCAGCGTTGTCGCGAATCTGCTGGGCAACTCGCTGAGCCAAAGGCGGGTGGGGCGGGCAAAGACAACCAACCAGCACAGTGAGTGAGTCGTCCTCTCTCCCTCTCGCCCTTCCCTTTGTGCAGCACGCAAGCCTCACCGAGCCGAGTTCGAGCGCCTGTTGCTTGCGGGCCATGTCCCGGCCGTGGGTCCGACGGTCGAGCGCCGCTTGGTCCCCCTCGACCTGTTCGCGCTCGTGGTGCTCTTGACTCCGACGCTCATTGGCTGCGCGTCGGAGCGTCTCGAGCTGCTCGAGACGCGTGTGCTGCACCGCCACGACCGCCCGCGTCTTCTCACTACGCAGGAACTGAGCATAGGGCGGGCGTCCGTCGCAGGTGAGCGCCAAGGTCGCTAGGTCTCGGGTGAAAGCGAGCAGTGAGCACTGGCGATCGTACCTCTTCTCGCTCGTGACTGCGTACTCGGTACTTGAGGTCACAGTGCGCTCTCTCGATCATCTCGTGGATCTCTGACTGCAGCCAGACACGGACACCGCTCCGTTCAGTCGTTGACGCTCCAAGTAGGAGAACTGTAGTACTGTCGTAGCAGCCAAAGTGAACGGCGGAAGGCGCGTTTGTGTCACCTGAAAGCGCTCCAGTTCCCGCCCGTCCTCAACATGGTCCTGGAGCTGATGGACGCAGCACTCGAAGAGCTGCTCGCGGTTCGCTAGGAACGCCTGCACCAGCACGCAGAGCCAGCCGTAAGCTTCTCCTCGTGCAAACCAGCGCATGTCCAAGTGCCGACACGGTCGCAAGTGCTCCACGACGACCTCTATGGCTTCCGGTGCACTCAAGACTGCGAGTTTGTCAAAGAAGCTCGTGGCCAGGCGAGCGATCGTGTGCCGCCGCCGCTCGAGCTCCATCGCACGCAGCTGCGCCTCCCGCACCGCCCTGCGCTTCCAGAGCAGCTGCTCTTCTCGTTGCTGCGTCGCAGTTGCGAGCTGCGCGGCTTCCCACTCGAGGTGCTCCGCGAACGCCTTCGCGTCGACTTTGCGCTCGTTCTTTGCCTCTTGTTTGCGGGCCATCTGCGTAGCGCACGCTCGTGAGGCAGAGAGCGGACGAGACGGGACGCACCAGTGGACAGCAGCGGGTGAGCGCCGACAGTACCTGCTCGAACTGGAAGCGCTGCACTTGAACCGCTTGGTCTCGAGCCTGGACGAGCCCACGCTCTTCTGCGAGCTTGGAGCTGCGGACGGACACCCAGGCACCCAGAGACTCGTTAAGAACTGAGAAGCACTGTCGGTCTCACCGTTGCAAACGCGGAGACCTTCGTACAGCGTGGCTTCGTGCGCGATCTCTTGCTGGATTAGCTGGTTGTCGGTGGGTGGTGGTGGGACACTGGCGTCACTTTGGGCTCGGTCACCTCGCTGCGTCTTCAAGGCGGTGTGTACAGGCGACGGCGTCCATAGCAATGGCTTTGAGTGTGTCGTGTGCGTGTCTCGGGCCTGTTGAGAAGCGAGTGAGTCCTGTATCGGAGAGTCCGCGGCAGTCTTTGTGGGGTTGTTGATTGCAGTGGAAGCGACTGGAGGTGGATCGCCAAAGTAGTGGAAGTCCGTCGTGGCGTTCGGTCTCCTCCTCGATGTCTTGAGAGGCGACAGGAACGCCGCTGGAGCGAGTAGTTTCTTTGGTGGGGAGGTCGAGCTTACAGGAGCGATCGTGCGAGACTGGAGCTTGTCAGGCAGTGATGGGAGGCTCTGAGAGGCTCGAAGGAGGAGGTTCCTGACGGCAATGGGTGGAGTAGATCCGGAAAGTAGCACAGTGCGAACAGAGTGGTGACAGTCAGCAGCGGTGACAAGGTGGGACCTCAAGAATTGTTCGAACGAGATCGGACTGAACCGAACCTGGGCGTCCTGTTCTCTTCACGCTCGAGTAGGTGGAGAAGCCGTCGACGCCGGTGCTCGGTCTCGCACCTGGGAGCGAGGGTTCGGACTATCGTCAGCCAAAGCGACAACGTTGTGGGTGGAAACGGACGCTGCCTGCGCTAGAGGACGAACCTCGCAGGCGTGTTCGGACTTTCCAGGACCTGCATCTCGACGCACGGCGACGCCCTTCAGTGCTTCGAAACCAAGACGCGAGCGTCCGTTCCTCCTGCAAACTTGAAGTGCGTCAGGTGGTGTATTTATACTGGATGTGTACCTCGTTCTATTGGCCAGTACCGTACTGGTTGGTACACGCGATACCAGTATAGTATTGTGGCATGGTGCTGCTGGAGACAGAGGAGAAGTGGAAATGCTGATGGTCATGTTGATTCGTTCAATGGGCACATTCGGGCACGCGACGGCTTCCGATGGCGGTCGTGGCTGTGTTGAATGGTGCACTATGGCGTTGGAGGTGGGAAAACACTACGGGTGGTGGACATCAAGGAGAGATGAGAGGCTGCAAAGCCGAACCTTCCAGAGGACTGCTCTCGTCTTCTGGAGGAGGACGCGAATGCGGGGGCTGCCTGCGCGAACTGGATCTCCTGGTTCTCAAGCTGCTGCTGGCTTCAAGGAGTCTTTGTCGCGAGAGGCTTCGTTCGTCTCTCGCTCGCACTCACTCGATCGCTGGGCTTCAGCTGCTTGGTGCTCGCCTTCACTGTTGCGGTAACAGGATAGGGCTTGCTAAGTTATTCACTGGACTGGGGAGGGGGAAGACACACACACTCTCTCTGCGATGGCCGGTCGGTTGGTCTCTTGGTCTGTCGTTCGACCGTCGGGACTGGCCGCCGGCGTCGCTTATATCCGCCTAGTTGAAGATCGAAGCGCTCGGTCGGACACCTGCGGCGGCGGTCGGCGAGTGTGTCGGGAAGGCGCAGTGTGCGGCAAAGAACACGGGCATGCGGTGCGAAATGACGGGCGGCGTGACATCGCAGATCGAGTCGCGTCGCAGGCTGGCGTTCGCCGACAGGCGCTCCGCGATCGACTCGGAGCCGCAGAAGAAGAGGAACTGCGGCCGCTCGTCGATCGAGCTCTCACGCACTGAGCCCGTAGAGAACGGCGCCGACTTGCTGTCGAGCAGGCTGAGGAACGGGTTCGAGACGGGACGCAGGACACCGCTGCCCATGTCGGAGGCGGTGTGCGAGCGGCGAAAGAGGCCGCCGAGGCCGAGTGCGCGCATGAAACCGCGCATTGTGAGATGTGTGGCGGCGGATGTAAAGGTGCTTGGGAAACCGACTGTCAAGAGTGAATGTCGCTGGGAGCTGGCAACTTGGGTTATGAACTACAGTATGAACTTCATTAGCTGCCGAAGCGATGGATGTAGAGAACCTGGCGACAGCAGAACATGCAGCGAGACCAGCTGCGCAGTTTACATCCTTCGGATCAAGCAACAATGGTGACACCATACCAGGACGGATACTGTACCCATTTTCATGGAACATCGAGTCGGTTTCCCAACTGCCCAAATGGTTATTTCAAGTCTGAACAGTCTGAACTCTTTCTTTGGATAGGAATAAGCTGTTTTTGGCAGGACGGACTGGAATTCACAGGAGCACGCACGATCGTGGTGATCGTGGTGGCGAGACGCCTGGTGTACGAGATACAGGAAGGAGGAGCCCAGATATGGTGCGATGCACGCGAACGCAAGCAGCATTTTCTCATGACCCATCACCCGCGTTGCTGCATTCTCCCATTGTGTTACGTGACGCGCCATGGGACTCAGAGCGCGTCGGATCCTCGGCCGCGCACAGGGTGGACGTTGATGAACATGGGTGCGCGCGTGCTCGCGAGTCGCATGGACCGGGGCTTCTCCTTGCGCTCGCGTGCTGGCCGCGGCATCATGGGCACCGCGTTGCGCGGCGAGAAAAAGACGGGGATGTTGCGCGCGATCCGCGGCGTCGCGACGAGGCTCACGCGTTCCGTGTCGCCGCTGTGCGCGTCGCTTGCGGCTTCCTCCCCCTCGCTGAACTCGGACGGCGCAAAGCTGAAGCGGCCGCCGTCGCCACCGTCGCTCGACCGCGGTGTGTCGCTCCCGCAGTAGAACATAAAGTCTGTCCGCTTGATCGCGGCTTCGTACTGCAGCTCGTACGACGCGCCATCGAAGCTCGACGTCGACGACACGTTTGACACGTTCGTCACGAAGCCGCCAGAGTAGCGGTCCGAGCGTCCTGCGGTCGCTGAGCGCGACGACTGCGAGTGCGACTGCGACGACGGCGAGTTGAAGCGCGGGCGGTGCGAGACTTCGACCTCGAGCGGGTCCGAGTGCGTCTTTCGCACCTTGTAGTGGTTGCGTTTGAACGGCTTGGTGAGGATGCGGCGCAGTGCGCGCCAGCAGCCGCTCGGCTGCTGATGTGGCTGCGAGGTGGTGGTTGTGGTCATCACACGATGTTCACTCCTGCGCTTCTTTCTGTGGTTTTCTGCGTCGAGTCGCACGCGACAGAGGTCGTGGACGAATGTGGCGTTGTCGCGACAGTAAGTATAGTGGTGTGGACGCGTCAAGCGCGTAAGGTGTAAGGCGGTGGTGAGCTGCTGGAGCTGCCGCTAGGTATCTCGCGCCGACTGGGGACGGACGCGGGATCTGCTTGGCCGGGAGGCAAAGACTCGGGATGTGAGCGCGTGTCGAAGCGGCGGTTGTCCATACGGTACATCCGCACGCACCGCAGACGCATGTGCAAGGTGTCGATACGGTACTGAAGCTATGCGCTGTTCCCCCCAGTCGCGACTGAATAGAACTGGCTCGTTTCAAGGTCGGATTCTCGCGGATATATACAAATCGAAAGATACTCGCGGGACTTGGTGGCACCACAGTGGCACCGTCGGCTAACAGGTTCGTTTCTTCGCACTCACTCACTCACTTGCTTACAACTCGCTCGCACACTGTCAACACTGGTGTTGTCACGATGGTCGTGACGCTGTTTACAGCGTTGGGGCGAGTGCGCAAGGCATGCAAAGGATGGCGACAACATCTTCTTCATCAACACTCCACTCAATCGTTCTTCCCTACCGCTAGCTAAATAATCTATGCGCGCAACTGGTCCGTCAGTCACTCGGTCCCTGGTGTCCACTTCCGACTGTTGTCTCCACTTTCGCTTTCCGTTTGTTGAGCTCTCCTCCGTCTTCTTCCACGTTTTTCTTCTTCTCCTGCATCGTCTGTTCGCTCGAGCCGCCACATTCACTCTCTCAGAATGAGACGCCGTCGAACCACATCGTCTTCTCCTCCTCCTGCTCCGCAGCGTCCGCGTCCGCGTCAACTGCGCGCTTGTCGTCGCCCTTGAGCTGTGCGGCGTCACTCGCGCGACTGCCAGGAAGCACACAAGAGACCTCGCATTAGCACGTCTTGCTCGTTCGAGACAGGGGAAGAGAAGGAGGAAAAACGAACGGGGTGTCCATATACGGAGATGGACAGTCGGGACACCCCAGCTCCCAACAGCGGACGGCAGGCCCATGGCGGACACAACGTAGAGAACGGAGGAGAGACAGAAAGAGTGCGCTTACAGCTCGTATTCGCGCGGGTCCGTGAGGATGCTGCTCCGTCGCAGCGCCGTCTGCTCCGTCGGCGGCGAGAAGAACACGGGCATGTGGAGCGTCAGCGACGGGCGGATCGCACTGTAATCAATCTCGACCACTGTCGAGTGCACTTTCTCGGGCTTGAACGCATTGTCTTCCGCGGAGCCCGAGTAAAAGAGGAACTGCGTCGCGTACGCAGGCTCGTCGTCGTCGTCGTCCGACGGCGCAGTGCCGTCCGAGTCTTTCGACGACGCTGCGAGCACTTCGTCCAGCGACTCGCTCGATTTCTTCCGGAACGGGTTGCGTACAACGTTGCGCGCCGCTGTGCGCAGCTTCGTCTTGCTGCTCATACTGAGCGTGCTGTTGTTCGTGTCGCGGCTGCGGCTGGCAGCGGATGCGCTCGCGTTGGACGCACTCGGCGTCGTCGCGTGCGTGTCTTCTTGATTGCGACTGCGAGGAGCTACGCTGGAAGCAGCGCTCGCGCTCTGCTCGGGCTCCTGGGGCGCTGGCACTGGAGCGTCAAGTGTCGAGTGGCGCGACTCGGAGTCACGTGCACTGCGGCGGTGAAAGAGCCCGCCGACTGCACGCATGAAGCCGCGGGGCTTGTGGCTGCTGTCGTCGTCTGCGGACGCGGCGGTCATACTGGAAGGCGTCGAAGGCTGCGGTTCGGGCGCTGGCTCAGAGGCTGACGAGGCGCTGGACGTTGCAACTGGCACGAGAGGTGGTGGCACGGGAGCTGCTGGGACTGCTGTGGGTGGAGCAGAAGTAGGAGTTGGAGCAGGAGCAGGAGCAGGACCCGGTGGCGGCGGGTGCGCGGGGCTCTCGGTTGTATCGACTGTGCGGCACGTGGTGGATAGGGAGGGGGAGCGAGCGAGCGGCTCGGTCCAGACACTCACGCTTGGGTGAGGGGATGGCGACAGCAGGGGCGACGGCGCGGCGAACGGTGCGCGCAGCTGGCTCAAGGGATTGCAGAGGGCGGCAGATCGAGAGTGTGAGCATGGAGAGCACAGCGTGGCCACGCAACAGCGAGGTCGCGAGCGCGAAGAAAGAGAGGGAGTGTGTTGAATGGCTGAATTTCTCGTGGAGCATCTGGGCGGGGATAGTGAATGCAAGAGAGCGGTCGTCCGTCGTGAGTGGATCCTCGACATTGCGACAAACAATCACTCGATTCTTTCACCAATTCTGACTCGCAACGAGCACAACAGGATGAACAGCATCCGCAATGTTGCCGACTCGATTGATGAGCGGACCACCAAGCGAAGCAACGCGCTCACAAAGGCCACTTGGTTCCGTCCATTCCACTACCGTTGCAAGCATTGGCAACAGCGAAGGTTAGAAACATCTTGGGTATGCAACACACGACGCGAATGGTGGTGATTCTTGAACAGCTGGTGGATTCGCACAACAAAAAGTTGTCCATTTGTTACGATTCTCAAAATATTAGGAAATGCGATATGAATTTCAGGATCCAAAAAAAACATTCGCTTTCTCTGTCCCGGCTCTATTTCACATGGCTGCTTCTTTTTGCAACATCACAAAGATCGCAACGAAACAGGGACTTGATTGAGCAAGGACACTCCACCTCGGAGGCATTAGCCTCCGAGGTGGAGTGTTCGTGGACGCCAGCGTAGCGATGTCATGTAGAACTGTAGTACTGTAGAACACAACGCTCCGCTCAACGGTACTCCGCAAACGATGGATTGAGGAAGTCACAGGGCAAAGCAATCGTTGCCTCGAGTAACACGAGTGGCTCTGGTCGTCACGGATAAACAACTCACTCGAGAAAGCGGTCGACAGCTGACTCGAAAAGAGGAGAAGAAGCTCCGCAAGCTTGCTTGCGAGCCGTCCACTTGGAAGAGAAGAAGCAGAAGAACTCAAGAAGCTACACAAGCAGCACTTCGACAGCACCAAAGCGGACGCGCGGTGGCGCAGCTGTCGCCGTCCGCATCGCATCGCTCTCGCCGTCGCTCGCGCAGTTCTCGACGCAAAAGAGTCCGACGTCGGATGGTGTTTCTGTTCAGACGGGAGCATGGCTGATCTGGAGTTGGGATATCGTCGGTTCGAGCCGACTGCGTGTGTGTGAGTTCGGATCCTAGCTCAATCGACATTATATAGCTAGATGCTTGGCCTCAGTACAGCTGTGTCGAAGCTCCAGAGTCTGGAAACCAGACTCACTTGTAGAGCTGCAGTGATTGTGTCCTGAGGTGTGCTTCTGCTGGCCAGAGCGGCAATCTCCAGTGACCAGGAGGGAGTGACAGTGAGTGGTGCCACAGCCAAGGTTACTATGTAGATGGCGGGACCTTGTCTGCGCTTCCAGCAATTTGTGAGAGAAGGAAGGACATTGTCAGGTCCCGCCAAACATGCCATGTTTGGTTGGTTGGTTGGTTGTTGTTGCATAATTGTGTATCTTCAACTTCATGTGGTCCACAGTGTTGTGTGGTGAGAAGCGCAAGCAACGAGACGCCACTCGCAATTCTTCCCTCCAAAAGGATCCAAGCAGCGAGAACGACACTGCTCTCATGAAGCCCCCGGAAACTTCTTCAGCCAACGACCCGCGCGCCGCACTTACTCGCGTCAATAGCAGCAGTGCGGCAACGGCGTCGGGTGCCAGTGAACTGCTCGTCTCTGTGCACCCGCATCTCTCACGACTCTCGCGCACCACACGCCACGCACTCACACTCAACCAGATCGAGCGCGTCGCTGTGCGCTCAAGCGGCCGTCGAGCCGTGGACGGCGCTGTCCTCTATACAGTCGACATCTTCGTGCGCCAGTGCCAGTCCGGCATCCCCGACACTCGCCTGAGCGCCGACTTTGTGAACGAGCACCGTCCAACACTGAGCCACTTCGAGCGTCTCGACAGCACAGGCAACAGTGCCGACACAGGCGCTCTGGGCAAGGAGCAAAACCAATTGAACTCGCTGTCGCACTACGAAGTTGAATACCGGTACTCTGCGTTCTGTCGACTGCGCGCGCGGCTCCGCGCTGCTGTGAAGGAGAACAAGAGCGAAGTGCACGCGTCGTGGTGCTCGTACTGTGTGGCTATCAAGTGGTTATGCATGTTCGAGTCGTTTCCGTCGCGACACCCAATCGTGCGGTTTCTCTTGCGCTGTGCGCACCACGAGCTAGCGGAGCAGGACGTGCTCGAGAGGCTCTTTCGGCGGCGCCGCAAACTCGAGCGCTTTCTGAACGCTGTGTTGCAGCGTGCGAAGGACGCGTCGTACCGGTTCCAGTCGACGCAGAGCGAGTGCTACGCGCGCGTCTCAAGTGTCGTCACGGACTTTCTTGCTGAGCGTTCGCACTCGCGCACGTCGACCTTTGGGTGGTGATGCCAATGGTGGGTTGTGCAGTGGCTGTTACATTGAGTGCCTGAGTTTAATGGAGTCGGTTCCTATAGGATTGCAACTTGCACATGGCGTCAGGAGATGGCGATTGCACTGGGTGTGCCTCAGCGCTTGGGTTCTTGAAGTTTGGAGCGTACGTGCTGGAGCAACTGAGCGCACGACCACAGAACGCGATTGCATTTCGCATGAGGGCCACAAGAACGTGACCGAGACGAGCGAGTGGAGCAGACTTTGTGAACACCCCGTCATAATGTTGTCGCAGCCAAAGAGATCCCAGATCAATTTTCAGATGGATTCGCGGTAACCAAACACGACAGTGAAGCAAATCAGTGAAAAAACAAGATCTTGTTCCCTAGTCCTTCCTGATCTCCGCTTTGCAGCCAGTTCGCCTTTTTGCCTTCAGCACAGGGTTGCAAAAAATCCGGGGTTTTTTTATTTGGCGGGGGGATTTGACGACATGGTTGAATATCATCAAGTCTCCGATCACATAGGTTTTTTGTATTCGCCGATCTGACCAATCACATAGCGCTGTGGTATCTTCATAGCCCAGACATCGTATTTTTGTCCAATGAGCACGCAGAAATCACATGTGCCTCTCTTGTGTGGTTGCTTCCGCCAGCCTCCGACATATCTTGTCGGAGCGGATCGCGAGATATGTGTATGTGCATATCAAAACCAAGTTGTTTGCACATCATCGGCATATCTGCCTCGCCTCCGAC
>JAASGD010000687.1:0-17815 GCA_023334115.1 Globisporangium megalacanthum | reverse complement strand
GAGCTCCAAGGTCGCAAGTTCTACGTCACAGGCGAGAGCTACGCCGGCATGTACATCCCGTTCCTCGTCGACCTGCTCGTCAAGCAGCCGCTCGCGGGCGTCGACTTTGCAGGCTTTGCGATCGGCAACGCGTACACGGACGTCGTGGTCGATGGGAATGCGAACATTGACTACCTGTACTCGCACGGCCTCCTCTCGCTTGAGAGCTTCCGCGCGATCCAGAGCGAGTGCGGTCGCGACGGCATTGGCTGCGTCTTTGCGGACGAAGTGTGTTCTCCCAAGTGTGCTGAGCTGCTCGTCGAGAGCGTCGACGAAGCACAGGAAGACAAGTTCAACCCGTACTTTATCTACGGCGACGTCTGTCTACTGAGCAACAACCAAGCGGCGGCGTTGCGGAGCGTCGCGTCGTCAACGCTCCAGCAGCAACCGAAGCCGAAGCCTCGACGGAGCGACATTGGTCCGTGCGCGGACACGTTTACGCTCGAGTACTTGAACCAGAAGAGCGTCCAGCTGGCGATCCACACGGAGGACTTGGTCGAGTGGGTCGACTGTAGCGATGCGGTCGGCCAGCGCTACACGAGCAGCGTCTCTGCGCTGCCCAAGTACCCCGGCATCCTCGGCAAGGGCCTCAACATCCTCATCTACAGCGGCGACGCAGACTCGAACGTAAACTTCATGGGCACGCAGCGCTGGATCGGCGAGGAAGGGCTCAAGCTCCACGTGACGAAGAAGTGGACAGCGTGGTTCGGTCCCGACCAGCAGCTCGCTGGCTACACGCAGGGCTACGACGGACTAACGTACAAGACGATCAAGGGAGCCGGTCACATGGTGCCAGCAGTCAAGCCGCTCCACGGGCTCTACATGTTTGAGTGCTTTGCGTTTGGCGACGTTGCGTGCAGCACGTTCGCGTACCCGCGGGACGTGGAAGAAATCGCGTCGGGGGCCGTCACGGACCTGGCGAGTGCGAGTGCGAGTGGCAGTGTGGGTGTGAGTGTGTCGTGGCTATCAGTGTTTGCAATCGTGTGTGCGGCGTTCGTGGCGTTTGTGGCGGCTCGCCGACGCAGTCAAGTTGCGCGCAAGCAGCGCTACACGTCGATCTGAGCACCTCGAGTCGAGACTCTTGACAGTGCGTTCTGTTAAAACCACGTGCTATAAGCTTGACTGAGCGCTCGGTGCATCGGAGCGACGCCGAGTTGGGTTTACTGGTATGTGTTGGGACCGGCCGCGATCTTGGGCCCCGCGTGATCCATTAGCGAGAGAGGAGATTCTCGTGGCCCGAAACCGACGCATTGGCGACTTCGCGGTCGGCGTGTATGACGAGCCTCTGTCGGAAGGTGTCGGCAGGTGTCGGCAGGTGGATCTGTGAGGCGCGAGGAAAGATGAAGAATGATATGTATTGGAAGCACCTGTGTTCTCTCGTACCGCGAGAAGTCGCTCGTTTCACGAGTGACGCTACAGCTCCCACTTGCGCCTGCTCCTGTGGGTCGGTCGACTGAGGTGGTGCGTCCGAAAGGGCGTGCCTTTTCAACAGAAGGTTTGTGAATTAGAGCCCTTGTGTATGTACCGCACTACCACCTCGACAACGGCATCGCTAACTCCAATCGAACGCATCGCTCGCGCTCACGGCCGCGCACACGTTGGGGACGTCATCAGCAGGAGCCCTTCACTGGCGAGCACTGGTCGTGCAGGAGGAGCTGTTCACAGCTGAAACTGGTACTGGTACCCGTACCGACTTTCGAGCGGAATACCGGTATCAGCCTCTCACAGCTTGCAGCGTTCAACCAACCAAAAATGCTGGGAGTGGTGACATCGGCGAGAGCGCCGCTGCGGCTGCGGTTGCTGCGGCCGACCTCGCGCGGCTTCCATCGGTCGGTGGGAATTGTGGGGATGCCGAATGTGGGCAAATCCACGCTCTTCAACGCGCTCACAAAGACCGAGAACGCGCAGGCAGCAAACTACCCGTTCTGCACGATTGACCCAAATGTGGCCCGTGTGGCCGTGCCGGACGAGCGCGTGCGTCGCCTCGCAGAGGTCGAAAAGTCCCAGCGAGTTGTCGAGACGCAGGTACAGTAGGGTCGATCGCATTGTGGTGAGTACCGTCGGCCCAAGCGACTCGGTAGACACTGGAGACTGACGTGGAATACTCTTCTTGACCCGCAGCTCGAGTTCGTCGACATCGCTGGGCTTGTTCGCGGCGCGTCGAAAGGCGAGGGGCTTGGGAACAAGTTCCTCGAGAACATCCGGCAGGTGGCTGTGATTGCGCACGTTGTGCGGTGCTTCGAAGACACGAACATTGTGCACGTGGACAACTCGGTGGACCCGCTGCGGGACCTCGACACGATCCGCACAGAGCTCATTCTCGCAGACCTCGAGACCGTCGAACGGCGTCTCGCAGGGCTCGCCAAGAAGAAAAAATCCGCCGATCCGACGGTCCCGGACCTTCTCGCAGTGCTTGAGCGTCTGCTGCCGCACCTTGAAGACGAGCAGCAGGCCCTTACGCTCGCTGACGCGTTCGAACGGCCCGAGGAGCAGCTCCAGTTCGACCGCTTGCAGCTCCTCACGGCGAAGAAAGCCATGTACTTGTGCAACGTATCGGACGACGACGCCGCTGCAGGCAACGCCATGACCGCTGCGGTGCGCGAGCGCGTGGAAGCAGAGGGCAGCTTGTGCCTCACAGTGTCGGGGTCGCTTGAAGAAGCCGCGGCGTCGTTCGAAGACGAAGCGAGCCAGCTCGAGTACCTCGCAGAGAGCGGGCTGCGCGAGACGGGGCTCACGCAAGTCATCCGCGCGAGCAAAGACCTGCTCCAGCTGCAGACGTACTACACGGTGGGCGAGAAGGAAGCGCGTGCGTGGAACGTCCCGTTCGGTGCGACTGCGCCCATGGCCGCTGGCGTCATCCACTCGGACTTTGAGCGCCTCTTTATCCGCGCCGAGACAGTGGCGTACGAGGACTTTGAGCGCGCAGGGGGCATGAAGGCGGCCAAGGACAAGGGCTTCATGCGCTCCGAGGGGAAGGAGTACGTGTGCAAGGACGGCGACATTTACAACTTCCTCGTCGGCAAGTAGGACGGACGGCGATGGTGAGTGAAGGGCGAGAGAGAGAGAGTGCACGTCATAGAGAAACAACCATAAAGACGCGTTCAGGAGAGCAACTGATTGGATTCACGTTGAGGCGACGAACCAGCAGGTGCCGTCACTCCTGCCATCCGCGTCGCTGCACACGGAAGGAATGCGGGTCTTGAAGACGGTCGTTGACGGTCCCTCCACCGTCGCAGTCGCAGTAGCACACGACTGGGAATGAATGGGCCGACGGCTGCGCGCAACACGCCGCCGCGCGCCACAATGGTCACGTGGAGGTAGTGGGCGTGCGCAGTGCGACGCTTTCGTAGCGTCCCAGTGCACACGCTCACTACCTCGACGAGTCCAGCGCGGTCCGCGGTGGCGACAGTGAGCGCTCGTCTTGCATCTTGAAGGTAGGTGGGGGTCTTGACGTCCTTGGGACACTGCACGCCAGCGTGGTGGGCTGGTCGGATGGTGGTGAGAGAGGAATTGGGGAGGGGAGGGGTCGAACGTTGCGAGCGCCTCGTCCCCACCGGCCGCACGTCACGACTTATGTCATCGTTGTCGTCGCGACCGGCCCGCACGTCAAGTTCGTCTTGCTTGATGCGCGCGAAATTCCAAACTGGACAAAATAATCGGTGGCTGCTGAGCCATCCTTGCCAACAGCCTGTTTTGGGTATCCAACCTGTCGAGTGGCATCAATTGAACTTCAATGCGCGAAAGGAAACAACACTGGGACGAGTGCGCAAGACCAACGACAACAACCTGGTGCGTTGGCGCTCAGTCCCCAACTGGAGCTTCACTCGCTACGTGCAATGGCTATGAACGTACATGTACTGACGCCGTCGCCACCGCCGAGGCACGTCGTGCGGATTCCGCACTCCGGTTCCGATACCGAGGCGGAAAGCGAGAGCGAACATCGCGCCGCCAAACGCGTGCGCCGCGTCCACTGTGTGCCATTGCCGCCGACGTCGCCACTGTTTGCAGATTCCATACCGATAGGAAGAGACGAAGAGCATCCACCCGAGCACGTCGCGCGGCTCGTGCGTCGCAAGCTGCAAGCGAAGCGAACGAACGCTGGTCGTCGTTCGGAGACGCACGCTGTGTCACCCGACGCAGAGCAGCTCATGGTGTTTGACTTCCAGCCGAGCGCACCAGAGACCGAAGTGGGAATCGAAAGAAGAGGCGGTGAGGCCGCAGTAGCCGCCATTGATGACGACGCGCGAGACGAGATCGAGCGGTGCGCTCGCGAGATGCAGCAGCTCAAGTGGTGGGTCCACCAGCGCGTGCGGGTGCGTTCGTGAATTATCCGAGGAGAGTGGTGTACACTAGGTTCGCTTTGTACTAATCCGCACTTATTACAGGAGAAGCTGGTCGCAGCACAGCGCAAAGTGCACCGCTCACTCGACATGCAGAGTCTCTCGCCGCGCAGCTCTCGCCCGTAGCGGATCGATCGATCGATTGTTCGTGGAAAACGCGTGGTGGTGCATGGTGGAGGTTGATCAGCTCTCCCATAGTCAGACAAGCAAGTGGAGGTTGGAGAATCCGCTCGATCGTTCTACGCTTTCTTCCGCCGCACTGCTGGCTGCACCATGGCGTCACGAACGAATCCGTCGCCTGCAGTCGGCTGCGCGCGCACGTACACGACGCCGTTCGCAGAGCGGCGCACCACTGGCCCGTCTTTCACGTGGTGGCGATTCAGGCGCGCCTCGAGCACGCAGCGCGTCATGTTGGTGTGCCACTCTTGGCGGATGATCTCTTCCATCTCGGCTGGACTGAAACTGGTGCTATTGTACCACCACCACCGGATAGAGCAAAGCGAGACGAGCAGTGAGTCGATCTCGTACGCTGCCACCTACTACGCTCTTATTCACTATATTGTAGCTGCCAGTCATACCTGCTGCCAGCCAATTGCTGCGTGAGTGCGTGTAGCGCACTGCGCACATACGCGGCGGTCGGCTGCAGCGTTGGGTTGGCGCGGAACGTGTTGATCTGCGTGCCAAAGTGGCTCATGTGCATCGGCGCGCCTGCGAGCTGTCGCCACTGCGATGGGAGCTGCTGCAGCTGTTGCTCCACGCGGTCAACACGCAGCGCCATCTCCACTTCACCAGCAGCTCGTTGAAGGTTCGGCTCCACCTCGTTTGCCATGAATTTCATCATGTTGAAGCAACCTGTCGGTTTGTGTGCACTCGCATAAGTACGATACCTATGAAATAGCCTGTGATGCACCTCACGAGCCATCACGCCAGTCAGACGAAGAAACGCGAGCGACTTCCAGCGCCATGATCCCAGACCAGCACCCGGTCGTGCAGGCGTTCTTGGGAACCCTCGTGACGTGGGGCCTCACGGCCGCAGTGCGTCCCACTCGTGATGAAGGAGGAGGAGGAGGGTTCGGCGGTCCGTAAACTGACGTGTCGTATGACGACTACAGGGTGCGGCGCTGGTGTTTTTCCTCGACGTGACCAACCGGACGCGCAGCCAGAAGATCCTCGACTGGATGCTGGTGCGTTCATGCTCTTGCTGGCAGCCAGCCTCTAACGCTACCAAGTGCGTGTCCTCGCCTCCATCTAATCGAATCTGCCACCACGACGTCCTGCGTGCATATGGTGACAGGGCTTTGCGGGTGGTGTGATGATTGCAGCGTCGTACTGGTCGCTCCTCGCGCCGGCCATTGAGATCGCCGAGGAGTCGGGTCTGTACGGCAAGTGGGCGTTCCTGCCGGCAGCAATTGGTTTTGGACTCGGTGCAGCAGCGCTCTTTGCGACCGAGAGCGTGCTCCCAGTGCTCGAGAAGGCGTTTGGGAAACCAGAGAACGTGCACAAGAAGAACGACGACTTGGCTGTGACAAGTCCGCGTTCAGCGCCGCACGGGTCAACGCCAGACCCCATGGCGAGCTACGGCGTGAGCAGCCAGACAAACAGGTGAGAAGGGTGTGGGGATTTGGGTCAGGATCCGGTCATTCAGGAGCCCTCCTCACACGAGTTGTGGATCGTGTCTGGTCGCGTCTCAGCTCCCGTCGCGTTCTGCTGCTCGTGGTCGCCATTACGCTGCACAATCTGCCAGAGGGCATGGCAGTCGGCGTCGGCTTTGGGAGTATCGGCCACAGTCCAAGCGCGACGTTCGCGAACGCAGTGAGCCTCACGATTGGCATCGGTAGGGTGGAGTTTGGGGTCGGGGGTCTCCGGCTGAGCTCCACGCTCGCGTTCGGGGGATGGGTAGAGCCGAGTGGGGCGACTCACAACACGTGTTGTGTGCTTTCACCAGGGCTGCAAAACTTCCCGGAAGGACTCGCAGTGTCCATGCCACTGCGTCGAGAGGGCATGTCGGCGTGGAAGGCGTTCATGTGGGGCCAGCTCAGTGGACTCGTGGAGCCAATTGGAGGGGTACGTGGTGGGGTTGTGACGCGAACAGTCGACAACACACTGTGAGTGGCTCTTGTGCTCACGCTCGCGTGTTGTGACAACACTGCAGATCATTGGAGCCGGCGCTGTGATGTACGTCCAGCCGATCCTGCCGTACGCGCTCGCGTTTGCAGCAGGGGCGATGATCTTTGTGGTCGTGGACGACCTCATCCCCGAAGCGAACCAGAGCGGGAACCAGAAGCTCGCGACGTCCGGCGTCATTGTCGGCTTCATCGTCATGATGGCTATGGACGTGGCGCTTGGGTGAGAGAGCGAGAGACCGAGTGGTTTAAGTGTCGTAACCCAGAACCGAGTGAGCCAAGCGATAGAGTTGAGTGGACCAGAGAGGGAAGAAAGGGAAGAGAGAGAGGGGAAGGGCGCCGCTGTACAAGAGCAGAACCAGCGAGCGACGCGCAGATATATTGGGGAGTGAATCGCCTTGCGGACGAGCTCCAACCTACTGGCCGCCTTCGTCCTGCATGAGGATGAACGCGAATGCGCTCACGGACTCGCCGATGTCGTCAGCGTCGCTGTCAGCGAACACGAGCGCCGTGTCGGCCGCCTTGGCAGTCGCTTTGCCTGTCGCGCGCGTCTCCGTCGCCAGGTCTTCTGTCGCGTTCGCTTTCTTCTCTGTCCGGACGCTGCGGAGTTCCGCATAGAGCACATTCACGAGCCCTGCGACACCAACGACAGTCGCGGCCGCAAGCAGCAGCTGCAGGGCGGTCGTCGGGTCTCGGAACGGCGACGCGACCGACCGGAACGTGTCGCCCCCAGGACTCAAGCTCAGCTCTACCATCGCGGCCTGGCCTGCACCGCCGACTGCCGCTTCGCAGTTGGCCGGTGCGACGCCGATGCGCGCATTGTCAATGTCGTAGATGACGTTGTGGTTCGCGAGCGCACTGGCGCCCAGGATCGTCGACTTGGCGTCGTCACCAAAGAAGATTGTGCCGACGTACCGCCCGGGGGCGTCGCGAAAGAGGTACATCTGGGGGCTCATGCAGAGCTTTGCGTGGTTGAGGAAGAGGAAGCAGACGCTCGGGAGCTGGGCGACCTCGTGCTCGGAGAGCGCGTAGGCCATGCCGCTGACTGGGACGTTGCGGTTCCCAGCTGCGGTCCGCCACGCGGCTTTGAACGCCGTCTTGGTGCGTTGGGGCAAGTACACGAACGTCGTGCCGCTGTCGAACACACAGCCGCGGTCCCGGTTGTACACGTCGCTGTCGACCTGCACTGGCACGGCGCCGACGTGCACCGCGAGCAGCGTGACTGTCCAGTACTGGTACCCGGTGTCACGCACAGGCGTATACTGCACCGTGTCGTAGTTGATCGAGAGGTCGACGCCACCGAGTGTGAGCATCCCGCCCTGGGCGCCGAGGCACTGGGAGAAGATGCGCGAGTGGGTGATGTGGTGGCGGTAGAACTGTTCAAAGATCGCGTCAGGGTGGCGTGAGAAACCCATGATGCCGTCGGACGACTGGAGGGTGAAGACGCCGCTCTGCTTGTAGATGCAGCCAAACTCGACTTCGGCACGGAACGATGGCTCAGTGGGCGCGAACTGCATCTCGTCCGAGACCTTGTAGGCGACCCAGTAGTCGCCTTCGACGTACGTCTGGCTGTACTCACACTTGCTGTCTACGCACCGCATGCACGTGTTGACTGAAGGCGTGTGGAGCGGGTTCCGAATGAACGACAAGAGAGACGACGGGTTGTCTTCCGACACACCGCTGCAAGTGAGGTACTTGGTCTCGCTTGTGAACCGGAACGGCGCGTTCACGTGTGCGTCGCCGCACTGGCGGCAGCCGTCGCAGATGAACGCGGTCTTGCCACTGCCCGTGTCGATGATGAGCTCCCGGGTCTGGCCGCCGACCAGGACGCGGATCGTGTGCGAGCCCTCGCCACTGTAAATACGCGTCTCAGCTGCGTCCGCGTGGCGCTGTTGTGGCTCGTCACTGTTGTTGTGACGCTCTGTCGTTGCCAGGAACTGACTCGCGTTGGTGACGTCTGCAGCTTCTGCACGTCGAGACTTGGCGAGCAGCAGCGCCACGTCGCGGGCTCGCGGCAAGCGCTGGAGCGCTACTTGAATCGTCTTGGCGTTCGAAGTGCCGATCCGCACTGTAAGCACCATGACGAGCACCAGCAGTAGAGCGAATGGTGCTGCGGTATGGCGTCCCATCCGCTTCATCTCGAGCGGCTGCTCCTGTCACCACCTCGGGACGACGATGTCGCTGTCGCTGTTGCTGTCGATGTCGCAGGGGCTCGCAGCGTGGCCGATTGATCGACTAAATGACTGTCTGAACGTGCTCCAAGCCCTCTCGATGCTATGCGGTGCAACTGCTCGTTGCAGGTTTCAAAGGAGTCTCGCTCCATGTACGCAGCAGTCGCGAAGACGACCTTTCAAGGACGCTGATCTGAGGCCATCATGGCAAGTCCCAGAGCCCAGTACTGTACGCGTGTCACAAATACCGGTACGCAGGACTGTTGTCACAGCAGTGTTTGCTATTGAATAGATAAGCTTGATACTAAACACGACGAGACACACGAAGGGAAGGTTCACGGACGCGCCACTGCGTCCGCATTGCGTAGCAGATTCCCGCCAGTCGCGGCCGTCGGATGGAAGTGGCGACGCGTGAGCGACTGGCGCCGCCGTTCATCCGCGAGCTCCATCTCGAGCAGCTGGACAATGTCTTCAAAACTAGGACGTCGTGGGGCACTCGCGTGCCAACACCGACGCATGATCTTGGCAAAGAGCACAGGGCAGTCGGGTGGGATCTCGGGCCGATGGCCGCTCAGAACCGCCTCCGAGACTGCGAGGACGCTGCCTGGGATGTCTTCGTACGGGATTCGGCACGTGTAGAGCTGCCAGCACATGATCCCAAAGCTGTAGACGTCCACTTTGACCGAGTATTCGGACGTCGGTTCGTCCTGCAGCACTTCGGGTGCCTGGAAGCGACAAAGGACAGATACAAACGTGCAGTTCTCCGTAAGTTACAACGTGTCGACTGCAGCTCAGAAGGAGGAAGCGAAGCGTCCGACGTACCGCCCAGCACGCGCTGCCAACGTTCGTCGTCATCTGGAGCGTGAGGTCAGCGGACGGGAAGAAGTCGGTGCGTTGGTGCCGCATCAGGTCCTCTTTGCGGAAGAGCCGGGACTCGCCAAAGTCGGCGACCTTGAGCATCTCTTGGTCCGAATCAAAGATGCAGTTGAGTGGTTTGAGGTCTCTAGAGTGCCACGACACCATAGCCGACAGCAAACGACAGCAAACGACAGCAAACGACAGCAACAAGGTCAGTGAAGACAGCAACCAGCCAGCCAACAGGAACGCGAACGCGAACGCGAACGCACCGATGGATGATGGGGACGGGGAGACCGTGCAAGAAGCGCATGCCCATCGCAATCATGTGCGCATAGCGCAGCACGGTCTCGTACGGCAAGCTCGCGTTCGCGTCGAGCACGTCTTGGAGCGTCCCGCCGCCGAGGTACTCGTACACAATGTAGAGGTTGCTGCCGTTCGTGTAGCAGCCGTACGTGACCATGACACACGGGTGCAGGAGCTTCGACGACAAGTACGCTTCCTCTTTCATCTGGTCGAGGCACTCAAACTGCGTGTGCTTGAACGTCTTCACCGCCACGTCCACTGTCCGTATGATCGAGTTGTCCATCGCGCCTTGGCGCCACGTCGCTTTCAGCACGAGCGCGAACGTGCCTTCGCCGAGAATGTTCACGGGGTCTTCAAACTCAATCGTGTTCGGGTCAATCGTCTTGAGCGACAGGCCAAAGTCAAACGCTTTGCGGCACCGGTGAAAGTTCGTGAGCGTAATCACCGCAGTGCCAACGCCCAGTACGTCAAAGATCGACTGGAGCACAAAGAAAAGGACTTCCGAGTCGTCGGTTGCGTCGTCGTCGGCGCTGTCGTCGGTCGAGTCGGGCGACTGGAGGCTCGTGAGCGTGATGAGACTGCCCCAGCAGATGAAGAAGAGCACGAGATACGAACGCGCAACTTTGTTGAGCCGCCCGGTCGCCGACATGGGGTACGACTCGCCGATCGTGCGCTTAAAGCGCAAGTAAAAGATGAAGCTGAACGCGAACGCGAGCAGCGGGTAGTAGACGTACAGGATGAGCCGACACGTGGGGTAGAGACACGGCTGGAAGCTGTCGAACGTCACGTCGGCGTCGAACTTGCGGTACCCGACGAGCGAGAGCGTGACGGAGCCGAGGAGCGAGAGCAGCATGACGCTCAGTGTGTACGACCGGTACCGTCGCTTCGCACTGTGCGAGTCCAAGAGCACGTCGGCGTACGACACGACGGACCGGTACATGTTGAACGCGATCGCGCACGTGAACGAGATCTGCCCAAAGTTGAAGAAGCTCTCGGCCATGCAAAAGAAGAGGTACGCGACGTCCGCGACGTTGCCGTCGGCAAACTGGACGCGCAAGAGCGACGTGATCCAGTAGCCGCACTGGACGAAGCTCAGCTCGAGCACGAGCGGGAGCGAGTACGTGCGGAACGACCGGAACGTCATGTGCATGCCGACCACGACGAGCGACATCCAGAGCGAGAGCGACATGAGCACGCAGTGCACGTACGTGTACAGCCGCTGGGTCGCGCTGCTCTCGACCGCCGCGGCGCCGACTGCCAGGCTCCCACTGGTAGAGCTGCTTGAGCTGCTCTCAGACGACGACGACGCTGTCGATTCGCTCGTGTCGGGCAGCAGGTTGATGCCGGAGCGTGCCGTACGGGGCGGCAACGTGCCGTTCAGCGTTTCGTACAGTGGATTGTCTCTCGCCAGTGTCGTCATGGGCGCCGGCGTGGGCGACACTGTCGGTAGCACTGTCGTCGCCTCTGTGCCGGCTCCTCCTCCTCCACTGCTGTCACTGGACGCTGAACTAGAGCCAGAGCCAGCGCTGGAGCCAGTGTTGCTGCTGTTGCTGTTGCGAGACGCGTTGTTGGCGTTCGCAGCCGCTGTCTGCGCGTCAATGCCGACGTTCGCAATGAAGATCGCAGCGACAATGAAGCCCGAGAGCGTGACGCTGATGCACATCATAAAGAGACAGAGCTTCTTGCGCGTGCGCGCACGGTGCTGGCTCTTCTCAAGCTGCTTGGCGCGCAGCGCTTCTTTCGTGATGCGCCGCTGTATCCGACGGCGGTTGCGGGCGTCGCTCGTGTTGTCAGCTGCGTCGTCGTCGCTCATGCCGACTGTGCGTTGGTTCGCCCGCTCATTGGCTGCAGCGTCAGCGGCAGAGAGCGCACACTCGTTCGGGGACTCGAGCTGGGCGAGGTACATGGCTTCTTCGTGCGTGAGCTCGTCTGTCGACACGCCGCGGTCGCGCACGCCGCCACCACTGGAACTGGTCTTATTATTATGGGACGGAGACGGCTCGGCGCCGCCGCCAGCGAACGCCACGTCGGTGAAGCGCGCAGACGACGACATGCGGTTCGACGAGAGCGACGACGAGTACGACTCGAGGATGCTGCGCACGTACATCTCTTGGTCGAGCAGGAGCTGCTGCTGTTGGCGCTCCGAGCGCTGCCGCTTCAGACCGCCGCGTCTCGAGACGACGCGTGACCACCACTTGGGGCGGCCACCGCTCGCGAGCTCAGACGCGTCGTCTCCACTGCTGATCTGGCTGCTGTGTGTCGACGATGCGAACGACGAGAGCGTGGACGGAGGGCCGCCATGGCCACCCGCGACCGACGCGGTGGACGCGGACGCAGTAGTCATGAAGCGACTGATGCTGCTCATGCTGCTCGTGGTGGCAGCGCTTACGTACGACAGCGCCGAGTCCGCGAGAGTTCGCGGCGGACGGGGCGGGTTGCGGCTGTCGTCGTCCCCGAGCGGCCGGATCAGCTGCCCTGGAGCGCCGTCCACGTCGCCACCACCGCCAGTGTCCATGACGGCGATGTTTTTTGTGTGGGATCGGGGGGAATTGGCTGAATGAATAGAATGGGAAGGGGTTGGAAAGCTATTGGCGTTTTTGTATGGCTTCCCGCTGAAAAGAGAAAGTAACACGCAAAATATGACTGACTTGATTCATCATCGAATCATCGGAGAATAATAGGTGAATAATTTATGGCTCGAAAACGAAGGCTGAAGTTGCGCGAATGAAATCTTGAAATAATGTTCGCGACTTTACATCGTGAAGTAAGAACATTAGGTTCGAATTCGAACAGTGTGCACCACGTCACATCTGCAAAGAAGAGTCAGTTTGCAGCTCGCAGCCAATCAGCAGCATCCGGCGACAATTTTTTGCGTGGTCGCAGTCTGATTTCTTACCGTATTTAAGTGGAGACCGTCTGGGGCGCTCTGTATTGTGGCCCACAATACAGGCTGGGTCAGTGCTCTTGCCAATCAAAACGCGAAGCACCAATAAAGCGAAAAAGATCATTTTTTTCGCGACCATGATGCCACCACCGTCCGAGCAGAGCCCGCTGCTGGCGCCCACGGCTTCGAAGCGCGCGAGAGAGCTCGAAGACCCGTCCCCGCCGCAGGAGAGCGTGACGCTCTGGGAGCTGCGCGTGCTGCTCGTGCCCTGTGCGTCTTTCTGTTACTGAACGCACTTACGTAAGGTACACGGTGTGGACATCTCCTCACTCGTCGTCATGTCTTCTTGATGCGCTCCATCGAGCAGACTTCTGGCCCAAAACATGGGGGCTCGTGCGTCTCCAGCGCTGTTGTTACGCCCACAGGCTCGAGAGGAGGTGCTGCTATGTAGCGGTGTGCGTACGTACTGACTTGACTGTTCTAATGCACTACAGCGCATCCGCGTCCTGGCCGCGTTCGCGTTCATGTTCGGCTCGCGCGGCTCGCGGATCCTCGCGCCGCTGTTCTTAAAAGAGGCGACGAACACGCTGAGCGCAACGCAGTTCGGCGCCTTCCCGTCGTTCGCAATCGCTATGTACTGCCGTGCGTCATCCCCATCAGTCTCTCAGTGTACACAGACACTCACGTATTCGTCCCATCTAACCACTGAACGCGCTGTACTGTGGCTACTGTGGCGCGTGCCAGTGACGCTGTTCGTGTTCGCGGCTGCCAAGCAAATCCAGACGTACCTCTACATGACTGTGAAGCAGCACGCGTACCAAGACGTCGCAGCCAAGGTGCGGACCTAACCACCTATCGTACTTAGGGAATGCGAATTAACAGACCCCCTCTCTCTCTATCGACTGGTGTAGCTGTTTGCGCACTTGCACAGTCTCTCCATGAACTACCACCTGTCCAAGAAGACGGGCAAGGTCCTCCGCTGCCTCGACCGCGGGTCTACGAGCACGGACAACATTGTGAACGTCATCTTCTTCCGCCTCCTCCCGACGCTCGTCGAGCTCGTCGCAGTCTCGGTCGTCTTTGTCTTCTCCTTCCGAGAGGTCACGCTCTCGCTCGTCTGCGTCTCGGGCGTCGTCCTCTACGTCGTCGCGACCGCAGTGGGGACGCAGATCCGGCTCAAGTTCAAGAAAGAGACGAACGAGCACGACAACCAAGCGAGCGAGAAAGCAGTGGACTCGCTCACGAACTTTGAGACGGTCAAGTACTTTTGCACGGAAGAGTACGAGCTCGCACGGTACATGGTCAGCATCACGCTCTTCCAGCGCTCCCAGCTTGCAACCCGCAGTCTCTTGAACGCGATCGTCGCGCTCCAGCAGCTCATCCAGCAGTCGTGTCTCGGTGTCTGTCTCTACATCACGGCCCGCAACATTTACCATGGGACCATGACTGTCGGCGACTTTGTCGCTGTCACAGTGTACGTCGCGAACATCTTCAAGCCGCTCGACTCGCTCGGGAACATCTACAACACGATCGTGCAGTCGTTTGTCGACATGGAGAACCTCGTCGAGCTCTTGCGGATCCAGCCCGAAGTGCAGGACGTACCAGGGGCGCCAGCGTTGCGTGTGAGCCCCGAGCACAGCGCCGTCGAGTTCAAAGACGTGAGCTTCCAATACCCGAGCCAGCCGCACGCGAATTCGCTCCAGCGCGTGAGCTTCACGGTGCCAACGGGCCACACGGTTGCGATCGTGGGCACGACGGGGTCCGGCAAGACGACGCTCAGCCGCCTGCTCTTCCGCTTCTACGACGTCACGAGCGGACGCGTCCTTGTGAATGGCCAGGACGTCGCTCTCGTGCAGCAAACGTCGCTGCGTCAGAGCATCGGCATTGTGCCGCAGGACACGGTCATGTTCAACGACACGATTCGGTACAACGTACGTGGCTGTCGTCTTCCATTCCCCTCTCTCACGTGGGCGTCGCGACTCATAGACACTGTGTCGTGGGGACGTACTGTATGTAGCTGCTGTATGCGCGCCAGAACAGCACGCACGACGAGCTCGTGGCGGCGTGCAAGACGGCCAACATCTACGACCTCATCATGTCGCTGCCCAAGCAGTTCGAGTCGGAGATTGGCGAGCGCGGCTTGAAGCTCAGCGGCGGCGAGAAGCAGCGCATTGCAATCGCCCGCCTCGTGCTCAAGAACCCGTCGGTCGTTGTGCTCGACGAAGCCACGTCGTCGCTCGACACGGTCACAGAGCGCAGCATCCACGGCGCGCTGAACGTCGCGTGCAGCGGCCGCACGACGATCGTGATTGCGCATCGTCTCTCGACCGTGCGCCACGCGGACACGATCTTGGTGCTGCAGAAGGGCCGCGTGCTCGAGAGTGGCACGCACGCGGGTCTCCTGCAGCAGAACGGAGGTGCGTTTGGTGTGGTGGAGGCTCTAAAGCGACGAGAGAGGAGGAGGAGGTCGTGACATCCGTCTGTTGTGTCGCCTGTGAACGTGTGACGGACGGACTGCCAGAGTATGCGAAGATGTGGTCGCAGCAGTCGAAAGAGTCGGAAGACGACGCGTAGCTGCTGGGCTGGGGCCGTCGCCACCGTCTCGCGACCACCATACGCTTCTAGCGTCACCACCACCAGTTCCTGGAGCGGCCTTACGCCTCTTGAGTCCATGACCAACTGTATTCAACACGACACGTCAGCTCTTAGCCGCCTCTCCTCCTTCCTATCTTTACTTGACACACAGCACTGACACTGAGCCTCCACAGCAGAGTCACCAGAAGACTGCGACGACGCAACTCAGTGCGATCCCAACACAGCTTCTGGTATGCGCCCCGTGGCTCGAGAATACGGACGACGCGGTGGACTGTGTCAGCGTGTCAGGCACCTCCACTGTCGCCTCGGACGACGAGCTGCCGCTTCCTTGATCTGTCGTCGCACTATGTCGCGTTGGCATTGGTGTCGGGGCTGGCGTACAGCGCGACAGGATGCTCTCAAGGCGCGCGAGCTGGCTCGTGGCGGTGCTGCGGGACGCGCAGTCGGGCAGCTTGCGCACCATGAGCTTAAGCGTCGAGAGGCACTTGGAGTCAGCAGGGCAGCGGTCGTCGGCCACGCCGTGGCAGTCGTGGCTCGCAAGCACGTACCCCATGGCCGTCACGATGGTTTCCGCTTCGTCCTGCGCGCACACTGGTGTGGCGAGGCAGTCGACAGTCGCGAGCGCGAGCAAGAGCAGCAGGAGCCAGCGGGCGGGAGTCACGCGCTCGTTCTTGCCTCTGCGGCTGGCAGCGGCTGCCATTGAGCCACTTTGAGTGTTGAGCCGGCCATGACGTTGGGCATGGGCCTCATGGGGAAGAGTGTCGTGTGAAGGATGGTCGCATGCATGAAGCCGTCCTCCAGGAAGAGGGTGGCGGCCATGATTCGAATTAACGGGAGCCTTTGTGGTCGTGAAAGTCGCAGCCACACGTTCCTGTGCAAAGAAAAAACGAAAAGATGGGTACAATTGGTGTGGACCACTACATATTTGCTGTTGTCGCTATTAACTTGTGTGACCGAGAGGCAACGCAACACGATCTTCAACACGAGCAGCTCACTTGTGCCCACGTCACGTGACTCACATGTGCGAGAAGCCTGCTGGGAGAAGCTTCTTGATCCTGAATCCTACGACGCATCTGCGAAGGGCGACAAGAAGCACCGCTCATCTGGTCCTGCACCTGGGCCACCTCTGCGGCACAGTGGTTTCCTCGGTCCAAACAGCGCCATCGTCAACCCAGTTCGACTCGGACCACACTTCCCCATCGCCACACGACACACACCTTCTCGCAAACATTACCACATGTTGATGCGGCTCTAACTGAACTGTGCACAACATCATCAACAGCGACCGCGACAGCTCACTGAGGAGCTCTCTCACTGAAGCGCTGTGACGAAACTCAAGCTCGCGCGACCGAGTACCTTCCTTTCTACCATAACGTCAGCGGTGGCAGCGAGAGTCATGATCTTGGCAACGACATCAGGCAGAGCGACTCGAGTGCGAAACGTGTGAAACTTCCAGATACCGACAAAGTACCGGATACCGATAAAGAACTGCGACAACGTGATTGGCGATCATGCATATGTGGAAAATTGGATCGCAACACCACTGACGGTGGTGGCAGCTGATACGCAGCTAATACGCTTACAGGTACACGGCAGCGACAGCAACCGCAGCGGACGTGAGCGCGACTGCGGCCGAGCGCGTGAACCCAGCCGACGCTGCGCTGTTGGTCGAGCTGCCGCACTTCTTGAGCTGGTCGCCGAACTCGGACTTGGGGGTCTTCCCGTCCGCCGTGCAGTCCGGGAGCCCTGCGTAGACCTCCTCCATAATCTTCATGCACTCCGCGTTCGGGCAGTCGCCTGTGGACTTGAGGCAGTCGTCGCTCGCAAGGATCTTCGCCAAGAGCTTCGTCATCGTCTTGGCGTCGTCCACAGAGCACGCAGCGCCAGCGGCGCGGTCTGCGGTGGCCACGAGCGCGAGGGCGGCGACAGCGACGACCGAGAAGAACTTCATGGTGGAAAGAGGCAGAGGGAGGGAGCTGGCGGAGGAGCTTGAGCTGGACTGGGATGATTTGGAAATGAAAGCGAGGGGAGTCACCAGTCTCGAGTGGTGGTGGCACGCCACGGTGCAATTTCAACACACAGATCCGCAATGACAAGCTACACAGCACTGTCGCAACATTGTGGGTATTTGGCGGGACAAATGACTTGTTTTTACTATGCTGCGGTGCAGTACATTTTTCGGAGCACCTGGGTTCATCTGTTTTTTCCTAATTCAAATCACGGGGCTTGTATTCAGGTGGGTGATTTTAGTTCAATTAATTTTGCCATTCGAAACGGCAATTAATTTTGCCGTTGGAGCTGGAGCTGGAATGTGTTGCCTTCGAATTGATGTTCGTTAGCGGGTCACAACGACTTGGTTTGTTGATACAGTGCGCGCCAAAAAGTTAGGGACAGCTCCAAAAACATTTGGGAAATAGACTCACTTTTTCAAAAGTGTGTCTCCAAACGAGCTGTTCTCACATCTGATAGAGCACAATGAGAGCTTTCTACTGGTGAAATCTG